>JAVTVY010007867.1:0-44216 GCA_036873755.1 Hanleya hanleyi
TAAAATAACCCAACCTAGCCTCCAAAATGCCTCAGAATGAGCAAAATAAATGCTGTTGAAGATAATTTGCATGTTTTTTACGCTTGCGGAAGAAAAGGTCGCTGATGCATGTCACGGGGGATTCACATCCCAAACGAATAATGTCCTAGCGTGCGCATCTCCCTCGACTATCTGTATATCCGAGGTTCGATTCTATCAGTGGCATTATGCTGATTCTGCTGACGGATGCTATCATGAAACAAACTCACCAGTTCCTGAACATTGTTGTGAACACAGAAATAATCGATGCTACTGGGCCCTGGATGATGTTGGTGTCAAGGAACTTCAGCAATACTGTGATTCCGTAGTTGGTACCAACTGTATTTTGGAGGCAGGTGGTGCTCAACAGGTGCAGCCGCCATGTATGACGACTGATGAAGCTACAACAAGCAGTGTACGGTCAATTGTATATACATGTGAAGGTAAACTGTAACGTCACATGAACACATAAGTATGTAAATCCCTTATGGAAAACTTTCAAGGCATTATACATAACATTTTGTTCACTGTATATTGTTGGATTCATTAGATTATCCACGTACTATATCATCTCCTTATATTCATGTCATTCATCTCAGATTATCCTTTGCAATATTGTAGTATCCCCATCCAATCGCTCATCCTAATTTTTGTGAGGCAATACACGAATATTGCATATCCCAGTTGCAGACGATAGACATGTATACTTTTCCTGACAATAATCGTGTTTGATAAAGATAGTTTATCCATGTAACTTCGATACACTAATCCTGCCAAACTTGCTTTTAGCATTAGGAGATATATATTTGATAGATACAAATTTTCTCATATTCTAAAAAAGTCAAAAACATATCCATCTTCACGCTACTGTTCCACACTACATCTGCATACGACATACATCCCATCATGTGATAATTTGTTTTTGCAGGTTGTCTGGTAAAATCATCGCCGACAACTAGAGCAACTTCTGAACCTAGCAGCACAATATTATTCGGTATTTATCAGTTTAAATTCACTTCACCTTAACATACATGCACAGATCAAATGCACTCTACATTTACACATTCACAAAGACGATGCTGTCAGACAAAAGACAAGATAGGAATCATCATGCAAATATCCAAATTGTTGTACTTATCACAACGCGCATATTGTAATGATATTGAATCTTGGCGTGACTGCTCCGAGATCTGTGTGTATTTCATTACATGTTGGATTATCCACAAAACCTACAGATAGTTCAGAAAACTGTCAGTACAATTGGATTTTTCAATGTACAGATAAAATCTGTATAAATATTGATACGCGAATTAGTTATAACCATATCATCGCATCCTCAGTCATTTCAGCGTACATATGTGCACACTATTAAGGCATTTTATCATCTAATTCATCAACCATAATATTACGATAGCCTTACCTGCACATCCGAAGTATCGAGTCGTATTGTGATGAGCTTTAACGAAATATTTCTCCACCACAAGTCCAATACGCATTACATAACCCGATATCTTCTGATAGTTGTAATGGAAATGCAAATCTATCATGTCGCCAATTGAAATAATCCGATTGTCTCTGAAAACGAATAACTCTATACGATGTTGTAGGACTATACTTTACCCTGTGCCCTGGAGACGCCAAATATTTAATCACAATCCCCATATTTTGTGGAAGCGTTCACGAATGAATTACTCCGTATTTCTGTAGATCGTTCAAAGGCCTTGGGCCTGGAGTTCGACCTACAGTGTCTTCAAATTTGCACACTGAATGTTTTCGTTGTGACATATTTGTGTAAGTTTCAGCTTATAGTGTACACGAGATGGTCTGTCTTAATCCACATGCCTTTAACCCTATCTGTCCTGGGCGATTTGGGGTGTATCGCAGCCTGGGGGGGGGCCGGAAAGTGCCCCCTATATATTTTCTCTACCACTAAGGCTAGAGCGCTGAAACTTACCACACAGTATTTTGGGTTCAAGCTCTACCGAGAAATGTGAAAACAATTAAAGTTGGCCGCCATGATGACATCACAGTGACGTCATCTTCTCGGGAGCCATTTTTCTGCCATTTTTGGGGTCGATTTTTCGATTTTTCTCTCGGAAAAAATCAAATAAAATATAGACTAATTAGTTTTGCATAAATAAAATACTTTCAAGGCCATTTAGACAACGAAAATGTGACGAAATTGAGCGAAAAGACTGAAAAACACGACTTTCGTGGATACCACATGGCCACTATTGGCCAGTTAAAACTTAGTTTTAACTAACTAAGTTAAAACTAGTTAATAGTTAAAACTAGCTACATATGGTAACAAGTCCTGAAATCTGATTTTTGTGCATTTGGCTAGAAAGTGTTTTACCGAATAATGGTGGTGAAGGAATAGCTGAGGTCTTTGACTTAATTATCATGTGGTAGAACTTAATCAGCCACGCCCCCTTCCCTAGCTACTATGTGTTGTAATGGTATGTTGACACACCTACGTCATCAGGGCCACTGACAAACTGACAAAATAGGTACCTGTTGGCCTTGGTGCCTCTTGTCCTGCTTGCCAAGAAAGGCCAAATAGCTGTCTTATCAATATACACAAATTATTGGAATTGCATTAATTTGATTATGTACCGTAGCCTACGTATGTAGCCGTAAATTTATGACCATTATACAGAAATGTATTTATCAGCAGTCGCACCGATAGATCCTGCATCACGGCCCACTCGCACACGGCGTCCACTTCCATAATTAGACTCGAACTCAAATATCAACCAAAATTCAGCATCTTATATTAGATTACCAGATTGTATCTCCTGTGCTGAAATCCATGTGGGAAAAGCCAGGGGAAAATATGACATTTGATAAGTGATGCAGTGCACGTGCCTTTGGACCGCACGTTCGATGACCTTTTGACTTGACCGCATTGAATGAACATTTCTGTTTCGGTCGGAAATTGCTCGATATTTTCTTTCTTCCTAATATCCAGTATCATAAAGGCTTGTGAATAGATATAATACCATAACTTGTCTATGAGAAACACCGTTTATGCCGTATTTCGCGGATTTCGTTTCACGGAATATTCGACACTGATGAGTGATTCACCAGGTTTATGAGAGGCACAATGATATAAAACTATCTTCATAGAAGTGATTCGATAAACTATCATGTGCTCAGATCAAATTTATATATATTCATGAGCACCCCACCACAACAGCAAAAAACAGCGAAGACCGCGTAAAAAAATATATCTGTTGCTTACCCATCTTCAAGATGTCAAAGTTTCTTTTTGAGCCAAAGGCGAAAAGACCGTGTTATGATTATGTTTTACGACAACAAAGACAACCATAAATTGGCACACAAAACCATCAACTGTATTCTGTATGTGCTGCCCTGTGACACTATACGTCAGATTTGTGACAGAAAAAAAATCGTCGTTCTTTTCTGCGATCATTTCAAGCTACCGTACGTATATAGAATGAGTAGCAATGTTTAAGCAATTGCTTTCCCGGCATTTCAATCAAAGAATTATGACGTTCGCTGTCTAGAACCACCAGGTAAAAGTTCGATATTCACTCCAGAAGCAAAAGCTCTATTGTCGGCTTCAGAAGGTATTGGGTCCACTAAAAGGAAGAAATATGTCATATTCTCAGGTTCACTGTCATGCCTTCAAGCGATTGAAAGGGGAAAATCAACACATCTCACCATCTTGAATATTCTACAATTATATGTGACTGTATATTTGATCGACAGATTTATATTTTGTTTTGTTGGTTGCCTAGTCACGTTGACATCAAAGGTAATACTGAAGCTGATAAAATGGCTAAGGCAGCCCTAGATGATGAGGTTGATCCTGCTGGAATCCCATACAGTGATTTCAGACACTCTATCTGTGCTTATGTGAGAACGTTGTTTCAATCTTTCTTGGATGCTATAGATAATAACAAACTTCACGAGTTCAGAAAAACTGTAGGCTATACTCACCTGAACATGTAGTGAAAATATTTTTGGCTAAAAGAATTCGTGGAAAATGTGCAGGTGTTTAACTCACAGAGTCGATGTTGTTGTTGTTAATATTTTTTTATTATTTTTTTTTCATCAAGAATATAATTATTTCCCACCTGTTCATATACCACAATGACAGTGGATATCATAAAAATGCTTTCTATAGGACATACACCGGTCTACATACCCTTCCTCTACTATATCTTCATCTATAATATCAAGCGACGAAACTACCATGTTAAAGAATTCGCCGCGAATCCCGGTACGCGGTCCGCGGTAATACATTCTCCACCATCTGACTGGTTTCCAGAAACTGATAAGACATTGACCCGGCGTGGAGAGTTGAAGTACGGTGTAATGCGCCATAATAGTTTTTGAGGATAGTCCCAAAATAGAAACCACATGTTTGTCATGATGTAGATGAAGAAATCTGTACTCGAAAACATCGAATGAGCAAATCAAATGACCCCGATGCATTAAACCAGAAGAGCTTGAAATTTTCCAGATACTGAACGCTGGGCACCATATAGTTATTTTGGGTCGAAATGGTTCAGGATAAACAACCTGCCTGTTGAAAAACAACACTGAGCACGGTCCATCCATGGCGTTTTCGGTTGGGTCGACGGGCGAAAAACTGCTTCAGGCCGCTTGCCGGAATCAGGTTATTATGGATTTAGACGAAATCTCCATGCTACGTCAGACTGAGCTTAAGGAAGCGAGTTCTGGAGTTACGCGGGCTATTGAGGATTGACCCAGATTGGTTTTGCCCACCTGATCCCTTTCATGTAGGGGAAACAATCATTTTTATTGAACCTGAAGTGAGCATAGTAACCGATTCCAGAAATTCTGGTGATGTCAGTCTAGCATTATTGTTATATTTTAACAAAATTCATTCATCTGGACGAAGTACAAGCTCTGTTAATAATAATATTCTCCAGGTTAACCATAACATTTAACCTTTTAACTGGTTAGCCTGTAAATGTATTAACTATAAAAACGTGGCAATTAATCCATTTTTTTAATTATTTCATAAAATTGTAGAATCAGCAGCTATCAGCATAACAGTGATTTGTTGGTCATTCCTAGCCTTTTCTTAATTATATATATATCCGATCACTTTGACCACTAGATCTATTCGTGTTCGGTCGCTGCATGGCATTCTCTCGACGTGTCCCTATTCGGCTGATTCTTACAAAGACTTGCAAACACCAAGCAGGATTAATCTCCTCATTTGTTTTGACTAGTATGGTCGTAGCTTTGCATGGAAATTGCTGCCGACCGACTCCGAATGCAGGAGAGCTTACCTCATGGCATTCTCCGAGCCCATTGAGTTTTCACCATTCTCCACGCCCATTCATCTATTTAACATTGCTTGTCCGCAGACACCTGAATTCTCCCCTGTACCGTGATTCTTGGCGAAAGTCCGTCTACGACTTTAACATGGTAGTTTCGTCACTTGATACTATAGATGAAGATCTAGTAGAGGAGGGGTATGTAGATCGGTGCATGTCGTACAGAAAGTATTTTTATGATATCTACTGTCATTGTGGTATATGAAAAGGTGGAAAATAATTATATTCTTGATGAAATATATATATATATATTAACAACAACAACATCGACGAAGACATCCACTTCTAACCAAGCCACTGTGGTTTAACCGGTATACGTAATTTCATAACCTGCCAAATACCTTTATTTGCAATCTCACATGAACATGCACGTGGAAGCTCCAGATCATTGAGATAACATGAATACTATCCAAGGCGATCATTCATTTATTCCTGCAAAAATTCGGATCAGTATACTCTATATTTCACTAATTTGCATGATCAACAATTTTAAATGTACGAAGATAACGCATTTGATGCTCCCATTCTGTGTGGTATTTGTTAACTTGTAAAATCTTATTGGGAAGCGTCTTCAAAAATCGTTCGTTTTCTCGTAGAGAAATTTGTAAGCTTTTCTAGATAAAGAGAATTTCAAAGGTGAGAGATTCTTTTTATCAAGCATCTACTTTAGAAGATCTTTTAGTCGGGTAAGAGAAGACTGTATTTTAGGTTATTTGAGACAAATCGGTTTGTTGTATAAGTTTTAATGTATGTACATGTTGTTGGTGTGTTGAGTTGATTACTTCTGGATTGCTGGTTTGTTGACTTGTTTTTCTTCGAATACTTAAAATTTTCTTTGATCGTCACTATATAGCTGAAATATTGCTGAATGCGACGTTAAACCTTAATTCTCTCTCTTTCTCTCTCTCTCTTCATAGATGAGATCTAATGGAGACTATTTATGAACAAGAAACGAATGATTCGCAAAGAGTTGATTGATCGGTTTTCATTTCAGAAAAAAATTCTCGAAAGAAAAAGGTTATCGCGAATCAATCGAGAATCCTTCGAGAATTGTTCTCATAGCAGAAAAATCGATTTAAAAACTATTGAATGTAATGCCGCTAGCATGTTACATTGCTGACACATGTATACCAGTAGACCCGATTAATCCTTGAAAAGTGGTTCTGGTTTTATTTAGAACTAAATATCCAGAACAGCCCAACTGATACACGCATGCTACATGTACATAAATCCCCCAGAAATGTATTTCCAAAGTATATGTCCGTTATCATAGATGGAACCTGTGTGAAAACAAAATATAATACCGATGATATTAATTTGCCTGTTTGGCTGAAAATAGTTCAGTCTCAGACCAGAGATGGGTTGTTTGCGAAATAACGAAAATACTGCTATACGATCACTTTCTAAAGGATAAAAAATATATCTATTCAGCTTTGGGAGCTGTGTCATTACGATCATCAGAGGGGTACTGTATGTTCGCTTTCAACACTACCGGTCTGCTACCTCCTATTTTTGTGGGAGACCCGTTGGCCGAGTGGTTTAGATCGCCGACATACAGTGCTGGCGATTAGGTGCCTGACTCTGGGGTCGCTGGTTCGAATCCCGGACGGGACTCGACCAAATTTTCAGCACTAGAATTTATGCTATTCTAAGATAGTGTTATCCCAAGGTAACGAAAATACTTTTATTCGATCACTTTCTAAATGATAAAAAACATATATATTCTTTATATATTACACTCACACATACACTGAAAACCCTAAGCAAGTAAATTTACTCAAAAAAGTGAGCAAATCGCTTGTCACCCCAACACCCGCTTTTGTTTAAATTTGCAACCAAAATTCAGCATCTTAATTTAGATTACCAGATTGTATCTCCTGTGCTGAAATCCATGTGGGAAAAACCAGGGGAAAATATGACATTTGATAAGTGATGCAGTGCACGTGCCTTTGGACCGCACGTTCGATGACCTTTTGACTTGACCGCATTGAATGAACATTTCTGTTTTGGTCGGAAATTGCTCGATATTTTCTTTCTTTCTAATATCCAGTATCATACAGGCTTGTGAATAGATATAATAACATAACTTGTCTATGAGAAACACCGTTTATGCCGTATTTCGCGGGTTTCGTTTCACGGAATATTTGACACTGATGAGTGATTCACCAGGTTTATGAAAGGCGCAGTGATATAAAACTATCTTCATACAAGTGATTCGATAAACTATCACGTGCTCAGATCAAATATATATATATTCATGAGCACCCCACCACAACAGCAAAAAACAGCGAAGACCGCGTAAAAAAATATATCTGTTGCTTACCCATCTTCAAGATGTCAAAGTTTCTTTTTGAGCCAAAGGCGAAAAGACCGTGTTATGATTATGTTTTACGACAACAAAGACAACCATAAATTGGCGCACAAAACCATCAACTGTATGTGCTGCCCTGTGACACTATACGTCAGATTTGTGACAGAAAAAAAAATCGTCGTTCTTTTCTGCGATCATTTCAAGCTACCGTACGTATATAGAATGAGTAGCAATGTTTAAGCAATTGCTTTCCCGGCATTCCAATCAAAGAATTATGACGTTCACTCTCTAGAAATCGCGTAAATTTGTGATTGTTTCAATTTCCTGTTGCTGCTGTTGTTGGTAATCAAACTATGGATTGTTTCATAACCCGGCAAACTAGTCTCACATAAGTTCCTGAAACTAGCATGTGCTACTATATTTAGTTCCAAAACGAAAACCTGTCGACTACCAGGTAAAAGTTCGATATTCACTGCAGAATCAAAAGCTCTATTGTCGGTTTCAGAAGGTATTGGGTCCACTAAAAGGAAGAAATATGTCATATTCTCAGATTCACTGTCATGCCTTCAAGCGATTGACAGTGGAAAATCAACACATCTCGCCATCTTGAATATTCTACAATTATATGTGACTGTATATTTGATCGACATATTTATATTTTGTTTTGTTGGTTGCCTAGTCACGTTGACATCAAAGGTAATACTGAAGCTGATAAAATGGCTAAGGCAGCCCTAGATGATGAGGTTGATCCTGCTGGAATCCCATACAGTGATTTCAGACACTCTATCTGTGCTTATGTGAGAACGTTGTTTCAATCTTTCTTGGATGCTA
Source organism: Hanleya hanleyi (assembly GCA_036873755.1). NCBI lineage: Eukaryota > Metazoa > Mollusca > Polyplacophora > Lepidopleurida > Hanleyidae > Hanleya > Hanleya hanleyi. The sequence continues at coordinate 8,500 of JAVTVY010007867.1, forward strand.
TAGATAATAACAAACTTCACGAGTTCAGAAAAACTGTAGGCTATACTCACCTGAACATGTAGTGAAAATATTTTTGGCTAAAAGAATTCGTGGAAAATGTGCAGGTGTTTAACTCACAGGGTCGATGTTGTTGTTGTTAATATTTTTTTTTCATCAAGAATATAATTATTTCCCACCTTTTCATATACCACAATGACAGTGGATATCATAAAAATGCTTTCTATAGGACATGCACCGATCTACATACCCTTCCTCTACTATATCTTCATCTATAATATCAAGCGACGAAACTACCATGTTAAAGAATTCGCCGCGAATCCCGGTACGCGGTCCGCGGTAATACATTCTCCACCATCTGACTGGTTTCCAGAAACTGATAAGGCATTGACCCGGCGTGGAGAGTTGAAGTACGGTGTAATGCGCCATAATAGTTTTTGAGGATAGTCCCAAAATAGAAACCTCGTGTTTGTCATGATGTAGATGAAGAAATCTGTACTCGGAAACATCGAATGAGCAAATCAAATGACCCCGATGCATTAAACCAGAAGAGCTTGAAATTTTCCAGATATTGAACGCTGGGCACCATATAGTTATTTTGGGTCGAAATGGTTCAGGATAAACAACCTGCCTGTTGAAAAACAACACTGAGCACGGTCCATCCATGGCGTTTTCGGTTGGGTCGACGGGCGAAAAACTGCTTCAGACCGCTTGCCGGAATCAGGTTATTATGGATTTAGACGAAACCTCCATGCTACGTCAGACTGAGCTTAAGGAAGCGAGTTCTGAAGTTACGCGAGCTATTGAGGATTGACCCAGATTGGTTTTGCCCACCTAATCCCTTTCATGTAGGGGAAACAATCATTTTTATTGAACCTGAAGTGAGCATAGTAACCGATTCCAGAAATTCTGGTGATGTCAGTCTAGCATTATTGTTTTATTTTAACAAAATTCATTCATCTGGACGAAGTACAAGCTCTGTTAATAATAATATTCTCCAGGTTAACCATAACATTTAATCTTTTAACTGTTTAGCCTGTAAATGTATTAACTATAAAAACATGGCAATTAATGCATTTTTTTTATTATTTCATAAAATTACAGAATCAGCAGCTATCAGCATAACAGTGATTTGTTGGTCATTCCTAGCCTTTTCTTAATTATATATATATCCGATCACTTTGACCACTAGATCTATTCGTGTTCGGTCGCTGCATGGCATTCTCTCGACGTGTCCCTATTCGGCTGATTCTTACAAAGCCTTGCAAGCACCAAGCAAGATTAATCTCCTCATTTGTTTTGACTAGTATGGTCGTAGCTTTGCATGGAAATTGCTGTCGACCGACTCCGAATGCAGGAGAGCTTACCTCATGGCATTCTCCGCGCCCACTGAGTTTTCACCATTCTCCACGCCCATTCATCTATTTAACATTGCTTGTCCGCAAACACCTGAATTCTCCCCTGTACCGTGATTCTTGGCGAAAGTCCGTCTACGACTTTAACATGGTAGTTTCGTCACTTGATACTATAGATGAAGATCTAGTAGAGGAGGGGTATGTAGATCGGTGTATGTCGTACAGAAAGAATTTTTATGATATCTACTGTCATTGTGGTATATGAAAAGGTGAAAAATAATTATATTCTTGATGAAATATATATATATATATATATATATATATATATATTAACAACAACAACATCGACGAAGACATCCACTTCTAACCAAGCCACTGTGGTTTAACCGGCATACGTAATTTCATAGCCTGCCATATACCTTTATTTGCAATCTCACATGAACATGCACGTGGAAGCTCCAGATCATTGAGATAACATGAATACTATCCAAGGCGATCATTCATTTATTCCTGCAAAAATTCGGATCAGTATACTCTATATTTCACTAATTTGCATGATCAACAATTTTAAATGTACGAAGATAGCGCATTTGATGCTCCCATTCTGTGTGGTATTTGTTAACTTGTAAAATCTTATTGGGAAGCGTCTTCAAAAATCGTTCGTTTTCTCGTAGAGAAATTTGTAAGCTTTCTAGATAAAGAGAATTTCAAAGGTGAGAGATTCTTTTTATCACGCATCTACTTTAGAAGATCTTTTAGTCGGGTAAGAGAAGACTGTATTTTAGGTTATTTGAGACAAATCGGTTTGTTGTATAAGTTTTAATGTATGTACATGTTGTTGGTGAATTGAGTTGATTACTTCTTGATTGCTGGTTTGTTGACTTGTTTTTCTTGGAATACTTAAAATTTTCTTTGATCGTCACTATATAGCTGAAATATTGCTGAATGCGACGTTAAACCTTAATTCTCTCTCTCTCTCTCTCTTCATAGATGAGATCTAATGGAGACTATTTATGAACAAAAAACGAATGATTCGCAAAGAGTTGATTGATCGGTTTTCATTTCAGAAAAAAATTCTCCAAAGAAAAAGGTTATCATGAATCAATCGAGAATTGTTCTCATAGCAGAAAAATCGATTTAAAAACTATTGAATGTAATGCCGCTAGCATGTTACATTGCTGACACATGTATACCAGTAGACTAGGAGACCCGATTAACCCTTGAAAGGTGGTTCTGGTTTTATTTAGAACTAAATATCCAGAACAGCCCAACTGATACACGCATGCTACATGTACATAAATCCCCCAGAAATGTATTTCCAAAGTATATGTCCGTTATTATAGATGGAACCTGTGTGAAAACAAAATATAATACCGATGATATTAATTTGCCTGTTTGACTGAAAATAGTTCAGTCTCAGACAGGAGATGGGTCGTTTGCGAAATAACGAAAATACTGTTATACGATCACTTTCTAAATGATAAAAAATATATCTATTCAGCTTTGGGAGCGGTGTCATTACGATCATCAGAGGGGTACTGTATGTTCGCTTTCAACACTACCGGTCTGCTATCTCCTATTTTTGTGGGAGACCCGTTGGCCGAGTGGTTTAGATCGCCGACATACAGTGCTGGCGATTAGGTGCCTGACTCTGGGGTCGCTGGTTCGAATCCCGCACGGGACTCGACCAAATTTTCAGCACTAGAATTTGTGCTATTCTAAGATAGTGTTATCCCAAAATAACGAAAATACTGTTATACGATCACTTTCTAAATGATAAAAAATATATATATACTTTATATATTACACTCACACATACACTGAAAACCCTAAGCAAGTAAATTTACTCACAAAAGTGAGCAAATCGCTTGTCACCCCAGCACCCGCTTTTGTTTAAATTTGCACTGTGCTCTGTTTATATATTCTCGGTTACATATATTTATTTTGGGTCGAAATGGTTCAGGATAAACAACCTGCCTGTTGAAAAACAACACTGAGCACGGTCCATCCATGGCGTTTTCGGTTGGGTCGACAGGCGAAAAACTGCTTCAGGCCGCTTGCCGGAATCAGGTTATTATGGATTTAGACGAAATCTCCATGCTACGTCAGACTGAGCTTAAGGAAGCGAGTTCTGAAGTTACGCGAGCTATTGAGGATTGACCCAGATTGGTTTTGCCCACCTGATCCCTTTCATGTAGGGGAAACAATCATTTTTATTGAACCTGAAGTGAGCATAGTAACCGATTCCAGAAATTCTGGTGATGTCAGTCTAGCATTATTGTTATATTTTAACAAAATTCATTCATCTGGACGAAGTACAAGCTCTGTTAATAATAATATTCTCCAGGTTAACCATAACATTTAATCTTTTAACTGTTTAGTCTGTAAATGTATTAACTATAAAAACATGGCAATTAATGCATTTTTCTTATTATTACATAAAATTGCAGAATCAGCAGCTATCAGCATAACAGTGATTTGTTGGTCATTCCTAGCCTTTTCTTAATTATATATATATCCGATCACTTTGACCACTAGATCTATTCGTGCTCGGTCGCTGCATGGCATTCTCTCGACGTGTCACTATTCGGCTGATTCTTACAAAGACTTGCAAACACCAAGCAGGATTAATCTCCTCATTTGTTTTGACTAGTATGGTCGTAGCTTTGCATGGAAATTGCTACCGACCGACTTCGACTGTTATAAAATACTGCTATACGATAACTTTCTAAATGATAAAAAATATATCTATTCAGCTTTGGGAGCTGTATCAGCTTTACTGATCACCAGAGGGGTACTGTATGTTCGCTTTCAACACTACCGGTCTGCTATCTCCTATTTTTGTGGGAGACCCGTTGGCCGAGTGGTTTAGATCGCCGACATACAGTGCTGGCGATTAGGTGCCTGACTCTGGGGTCGCTGGTTCGAATCCCGCACGAAACTCGACCAAATTTTCAGCGCTAGAATTTGTACTATTCTAAGATAGTGTTATCCCAAAATAACGAAAATACTGTTATAGGATCACTTTCTAAATGATAAAAAATATATCTATTCAGCTTTGGGAGCTGTGTCATTACGATCATCAGAGGGGTATTGCATGTTCGCTTTCAACACTACCGGTCTGCTACCTCCTATTTTTGTGGGAGACCCGTTGGCCGAGTGGTTTAGATCGCCGACATACAGTGCTGGCGATTAGGTGCCTGACTCTGGGGTCGCTGGTTGGAATCCCGCACGGGACTCGACCAAATTTTCAGCACTAGGATTTGTGCTATTCTATGATTGTGTTATCCCAAAATAACGAAAATACTGTTATACGATCACTTTCTAAATGATAAAAAATATATATATTCTTTATATATTACGCTCACACATACACTGAAAATCCTAAGCAGGTAAATTTACTCAAAAAAGGGAGCAAATCGCTTGTCACCCCAGCACCAGCTTTTGTTTAAATTTACACTGTGCTCTGTTTATATATACCCGGAGTCCAGTTACTCGATTGACCGAGTACATATACTCAATGATGTGATTAAATTTAGACGTTATAATATGTATGCATACTCCAGTTATTGCGTCAAATTACTCCAGCCAATGTGTAATTATAAACAAGTGAGTACATTTACTCAGTTTACTGAGTGAAAATACACATGTATATGTTCAATTTCACCGGTAGCTGAGAAGACAGAATTACATTGTAGTGTGTCACAGAATGGTTGCTGATTTTCTGATGATCCACCTTTCCTCCATTCATGGCATCCTGGATGAAGATACAAACCTGATCATACCAATTTAAGTAACATGAAGTATAAACAATTATTGATTCGATAAGAAAGTTTATTAATATTAAATTTTTCGAACAATACTGGTTCAGTAACAATCATACATCCCAAATTCAGCATTTCAATATGAGGTAGACATGAACTTATTACATGGACGAGTGTATAAAAAAAGTACAATGCACTACCAGCAGATACTCATCCACATGATATTTAGATGCAGTGCACATCAAAGCTGGTACCGGTATGCGTGTATTGCGAAAAACGGAAAAATTTCATCTGGTCCTAAATATAACATTGTATCACAGCAATAAATAATTGGTCGTGTATACACGTCCTCATAGAAATTCAGCCGAGACGTCCAAGCCCATGGAAACTCGACCTCTCACGGACCGCAGAAATTTTGTAAAAATGTGGTGTGATAGAGCCGTAAGGATACTGCTAGACAGACTACAACCTCGGGAGAGCCTTTAAAATACCAAATCTGCGGATTACAAGAAAAAGAACAAGAAGCAAAAGTTACTCACTTTCTGCGTAAATATACGCTGAAAGACGAGTGAATATTGAGACTGATGCAATTCTAAGCTGAATCAACGTGCAACGTGTATTTAGGGCTGAAGTTTGACAATTATGAACTGGCATTTGCTAATTTGGGCAAAGCATGTGTGAAATATGATCAAATATCAAACGAGGGCCGAGAGAACAGGTATTTTGCATTTTCAGATGCGGATTCAGATCCATCCGAAAATGCTAAAATGTATTCCTATAGCTTAATAAATTTACGTTCAAAATGATCTAAGTCGAAAAATAAGATTGTTTCGAACATGAAGACTGCCGTTCACAATACCTTAGCTACCAGATGTACAGTGATTTGACGGACGATAGCAGACAGCTTCCCAGTGGCATAAAATGGCGGCGACCGGATGTGTAGCGGAATATTCCACAATTCTCGGCGGCACCGTCGTCAGAGTACATTTACTCACTATCCGAGTAAATTTACATTTTCAATGCGTATCCTCAACCAATCACTCACTTTCTGTGTTAATTTACTCACTTAGGATTTCCAGTGTAGGGGCGTCACAGCTGTTAACCTGTGAATGGCGCAGTTGTGTTCATTAGCTCATTAACAAGCATTCATACATTGTTAATCTCTGTATCGCAAAAGAAGAAATCGGTTAATTTATCATCAAGCGATGATCACTCAATTACTCTCACAGAAATCCGCATCAACGTAAAAGTACATTGATTAGATTTCCATGACCCATACCCCTGCGACCCCTGCGATGACTGCGAGGTGCTACAGCATTTGGTGTTTCTCTTATGTGTGTCATTTGCTCAAGCCGGTGTTAGGGGCCGTTTGATCATACCTTTTAATATGTCCACAGGAATACCTACAATAAAAGCGTACCAGGGATACAAATCATCAAAGGGATCACTTTTGGTTCTTGTGATGTTTTAGAAATATACAGTCAGTATATTTGTCTGTGAGGTCATGAGTCTTCTTGTCAGTACACCGGCATTTGTTCTTTACCACCCTTTTAATGTTGCGTTAATTTGTTCAATTCTGCTATCCTCAGTTCCGACAACTAGTCCAACGACAGAAACCATGACAGCAGATGTGAGCAGTACATCACCTATCGGTAAGCAGGAACTCCACAGGCTCACAATCAGTGTGATAGTATCACGAGAGAGCAAAATTAATGGATGTATTATTGCCGAAATCTCATCAGTTCTTGTTGATATTTCCTTGTCGTCTACAGTAATGCATCTAGAGACGACGTAACTGTACTGGCCTATATATATACCTCAAAATGGATAGTAGCATGTGAAGAGGCTTAAACGAGGCTTCTACAGTTACTACGGATGTTTCTGTGCATCTTCCAAATTGGAGATAATGGAAAAAGGTGAATGACAAAGAAACTTTTTAAGGAGAATAGTGGTGAAATGATTTTGAAACGAGATGTGTTCCCCAAAACTTCTAGGCAAGTAGAGTTCAACCATCCAAAACTGATTTGGCGAAATGAGGGTAATTTTACTTGTGATCATGGTTGTCAATGTTGGAATTCTATGAAGTTGAGCGCAACAATAAACTTGAGTTGATGACGAGTGTCACATGTTTGTCGGACTCGGGGCGTGAAATTCCGAGCCTTTGTCACATGACATAGTTATAAAGCTATTTGTTTTCTCATCTATATAACTTATGATATGATTTTGGTATATTACAGATGTAGGTATGGTGACCGGTGGACTGGTAGGTGGCGTGGCGGCAATCACAATCTGTACCATCGTGTGTGTCGTCTACAATCGAAGGTTAGAATATTATTTTAGTTTCATACCGAATTCTAATTTGAATTTTAAATTCGAATTTGAGCTAAATCATACACATCTGTGGAGGAACACAGAACGTGGCCAATAATTACAGAACAAGAACAACTATTTTAGTACAATCAGAACCATTACACTGCAAACTGGAGATTCCCTCAAGCACGAAACAGAAATGAGTCAAAGTCAATAGATTCAAGTAGATTAAATTAAATAAAATCTGCTCCGCCATTCATAATTCAGCCGTCGTCCATTAAAGAATATCCGCGTCCATTATCCAAAGACCTATTCCATATTCCATATAACAGTATTAGCCCGAAATTCAAAAAGACAATCATAGTATACATAAACATAGGATAGTTTCCTTCAAGAAGAAGCGGTCAACAGTTTTCAATGATGCCGGAAAGACACAAAAAAATCAAATCGGTATCGCTGATCAGTATTCTTAATCCATAATATTCGTTGTAAAGTCGTCATTTAGAGGATGATGTATCTCATTCACGCTTTGATTGCGACTGTTACGAAACGTAGCGCCATAGATTAGATCCTAAGTACCATGCTGTAAGATCTCACAACGCAAATATACATGAAAAAATTCTTTCCATCAAACGGTGTACATCAAAACAAAACTTGATGTTAACTTTTCATTTTTGCGAGGGAATTTTTTTATTACACTAACAGTGAAGATTTTTTTTTGGTTGGACAGACGCGACGTTCTACGTTAACGAAATATCCGAGGTAAGATTATTTTTTCTATTTTTGGACTGCATCAGTTATAGATGTGGAACTCAAATTCTACATCTTTTTCTTTGTCTTTCCGAATTTTCTAGTCCCTTTACTTTCCAACAAATTGACTATTAGAATATGAACAGCCAGTAGCCCAACAAAGCCATTGCTTCCAAATTATGACAATTTGATATCTTGAGATTACCGCAACTGGTAAGCATCCCTTATATCAGTCTGGCCATTTGACTCATCGCAGATCGACATATATTTTCCCTGCAATTGAGATGCAGATTTGGATAATTATGTTGCAATAAAAATATATTGGTGGTTCACTATGTGACAATGGACACTGAAATATCCGGACTGCGCATAGTAAAGTGGATAATTTCTGTCAAGAAGAGCATGAGTTACAGACGATGTCTTTGATCAAATTCATTCTGATCACTTGTCTGATAGCGTATTAATTTCGAGGTAAAGATAGGCTGATAACGTGAACAAAATCGCGTTAAGGAAAGATATAAACATTCAAACTAGACGCATTTGTAATAAAAAAAATACTGCGTTGCTCAGTGGACTTTTTGAGGGAAATGACCAAAGTTCAAAGAAAACAAAACATACATGAAAACTGGATAGAAATTGGGCACAGTAGCTAAATCCCTGTGGAGTCAAGGCAAATGGCCTTTCTACCTTGATTCACATACATATTTCGTGTTGCTACAAATTGGAGCGGTATGCAGCAAACTCGGTCCGAATTTCGACGTGCATGTTTTTGATCGTGACATTGACTAGTCGAAACTATTCACATGTTCAGTGCTTATAATCAGCATATTGATTTTGGTATATATCTAGCATTAATTATTACTTTCAAAGTAATTGCCGATTTAAGTTTCCAGGATATTTAGACATACGAGTTTCGGTACCTAATTAATTTTTCTAAATGAAATTAAAATAAATTGTTCTTCTGTTCACTACAACTGAATTATTTGCACGTAAGTGCGACGATCTGTGATAATGTTGCCTTGAGATATCCTTGTTAATAATTAAAGGTATTCATCAAGAAATTTTAACTTTCAGATTCGCATATACTTTACAAAATATATAAGCATGAACCATTTTTTTTAATTTTCTCCTATGAATAACTTTTTGGCAGTTCAAAGAAAAATCTTAAAAGCGCGATCCCTTAAACAAAGAAGATCAATGACTTTGTAACACAGACAATCGTTTATATAATGGGGCACCTTTATCTAGTTCTACATATGCATAGCTTTGTGTCCAAATTCCATGACCTTTCGCTGTATATCATAGAAGTTAAGGCAAATCTGACAATTTAACGGTTTACATCATTGATTCGCGATCTTCTAGTGATCGTCACCGTGCAGTGCCTTCCTCTTGATTTCACGAAACGTGTAACTCTCATTTAGTTTCGCACGAAAATATAATAATTGTTAACATAAATAAATCGGTTTTGGGACAGAAACGCTCAGTGGTTTCCACCTCAAAGCCGAACCAAGGTTTAAAACAATGTGACTATACAAAGCTCGTTCAAATATCAAACCCAATCGTTTGGATTTGTTTGGTGGTTACAAAGGGTGTGGCCTATATCACCAATAAGTTTATTACATCTTACCAAGATTGGTTTCCCACTACAGCCGAATGCAAATCCAAAAGGAATCTTTTCAACCAGTGATGCCACTTCCATATACTCTACCCCTGCTGGCATTTGTAAACACTATACTGAACGCGACGTTAAACCTTAATTCCTCCTCTCTCTCTCTCTCTCTCTCTCCCTCTCTCTCTCTCTCTCTCTGTCTGTAAACACCATACCTCGATCAGTTTATGAGAATTTTTTAATGCTGTCATTCATGTATCTTTTCATCTGCAGAAGGAAGAGGACGCCTGCTGGCCAATCCCAAGAGAATTTGACGGCGAACAGAATGGGAAGCTATGAGAATACCGGGCCAAATAATCACCCTGCGTACGAAAACATCGAAAATCGTGCTATTGCGGACGGGAACCAATTCGACTACGAAAATACGGAGCAACCATCCTACGTGACGATTGTGGATGACGAGAGAGGACTGGGTCATACACTCAACTATAATACATCACAGAGTCAGACAGATTCCGATTACTTACATCCCATGGAGACTTCTAACAGCATTCGTATCGATACCGCAATGTACGAACATTTAACACAGAATGGAGAGTTCGGTATTGTAAACTCGAACTACGAGACTTTGACAACATAACCGTGCTCAAATGGCCAATCTGTTTTGCATGGCTGTTTAACACTGAATTCATTCGTTTGTATAGCCTGCATGTTTTGGTCCTTTTTTTATTTCACACTCTAGATCTTGAGGGTTTATGAAACCCATGTAATCTAAAACGTATATGCCATTATTGAAATGCATTACACATTGTAAACAGTAAGTAATCTAAATCTGATACATTGGCGGTAAAAAGGTGCTTATTTTGCAAGACATCCACAGCTACATCCACACATTTCACAATAGGCTGTAGGTCAAGTACCACATGTATAAACTTGCTGAATTCGGTGTTTATCACTGTCAACTTTACGCAATTATATTTGTTAATTTTGCCAAAACCTTGGCTGACATCTTGAATAGAATTCACTTGTTATGTTGAAATGAACATACAGATCAAAGCCTATACCCATGTCCAAGCTTGTGCTATAAATCCATTATTGACACCTGATTTGATATGCCATTTTGGACATGTAGTCCAGTTTCAAAGAATTTTAAAGAATTGTGTCAATTTGGTTGCAATAACCTTGAAATGCAGCGAATTGGAAGTTTAATTTAGTAATTTATTCCTGATTTCGCTATTGCATTGAAGGCCATTTTGGATTTGGCGGACATCCTTTGAAAATTTCAAGTGAGTTTTAGTCAAGCGATCACGTACTATAAATGTGCCACGTTTCATGATTTTACCCAAAGTGCAGAGACCCACCAATAGTCCAGTAAATCTAGCGCATTTTTGGGGTCAACCCATAACAAATTGCAACAGAATTTATTTCACTGCTATGCATCTCAGAAAGGTCCCCAAAATAACATACTAAAAGTCTACAATCCCATATGCATGGGAAATATCTTAAATTTCAAGTTGAAATTTGAGGTATTTTTCGCGAAATTTCAGTGTTTACCTGTCTCTTGCTCCTATAAGAAAACCTTGTACTTGTACTAAGCGTGAAAGAAATGGGTCACCACTTACACTCATTCCATTCGTTATCATATCAAGGTTATACTCAGCCTAAAATAATACCCTTGCACGAAAATATTTATGGAGAAATTCAAAATGGCGGATGTATGGGGTCATTCTAAATCTGAACTTTTTACCATTTTCATGACAGTCCAGGCAATATATCTGGGTTTTTTTTCAGCTGGACTCAAAACTAAATGCAACAGAATATTTTTCACTGGTATGCATTTCTAATAGGTCCCCAGAACAACATACTAAAAGTCTGCCAAAATCTATTTGGTGGCTATACTGTTTTTTTCTAAAACAAAGATACACCATCATACTTCAAATAAGAAGGTAGAAAATATTGGTTTGTCTCTGAATAAGGACAGTTTATCATTCAGAAATCCAATCAATACATGATGATCTAGGATACATTATTCTATAGTGGTGAAAACATTTGCATTCCCAATGGATTTGCTCATAAAAGTAGATAGCAAAACGATAGTTCAGCACCAGGGTATATAATCATAAATGGTAATATCCTGCCAGTTGGCATTATTTCCATTAGCATTGTTATCCGAAAGGGAACTGACAAACTGTGATATATTTTCTTTCAACCTATGACAATCACAGACAATCGTTCCATCAACTTATAAAGATATAACTCTATTATCACAAGCACGTAGCAAGTGTCAGGTCCGACATTCAATAGTGTTTGTACCTTGTTGAAAAAAATGCAGCCTTGCCAATCATTAGAGAGAGAGAAACTAGATTCAACGTCGCGTTTAGCAATAGTTCAGATATATAACGTCAATCTGCCAAACATTTATGATCCATCACAATTGTTTGTAAGACAAATGTTGTTGATGAAAGATGAATAATTATGCAGATCCTAATATATCATTCAATTATCCAACAAATAATACTTTGAATTATAGGCAAAGTTGACGGCATAACTTATCATGTTTAATTTTACATTCTGGTTCATGGTAACATTATTAGGGGGAGTGACTTTTCATACATAAAGTTGATGTCTTTTATTGTTATTCCTCATGAACACTGCCATAAGTTGAGGAATATTTCACAGCACTATCAATCCCAATACCAGTTTTCGTCAATGTCATTTTTAAAGGTCTGGGTTTAATGAGTTTGCACAGCTCAGTCGTTTTCATTCTCCACACACACTTGAACAATCCAGGCCATGATCCGTACAGGGGCATCTGCTTCAGCTGCAATCCTTCTTGCAGATCCATCTCAAGTAACCCCTGAATCGAAGCTGGTGGCAGATCAGTTTTCGCAGGGAGAAACCGATTGAATTGTCCACTCTCATTTTTGTGGCTGCAATGGATGGTCTTCCCCTAAAGTCAATTCCTTCGGCTGGATTACTACTGTATAAACATATAAGCGTTTTCTAAGCTGCTACGTTAAATAACCTTCGTCGGGACTCCCATGACCTGGATGAACACTTCAGCTTGTTGGTGAAATAGCTCAGTGACAGTTTTCTTCAAGTCAGCAACTTTGTCAATGCCATATGGTCGAAATACTGTGTCACAGCCCAGAATGGCATGCACAAGCAACATATTTGTACAGACGAATTCCTAGCAAACAACGTCAACAAGTAGCAGTTCATTACTCTTATGAGTGACCAGTTGGAAAGGGCGGGATGTTTCATATCCAGATGTTTTTATTGTAAAAGCTGCCGTTTAATCGACTGAAAGCATCAAAACTTTGGTTGGTGATGATATTGACCTGTTAGTTCTGCTCTGTTTTCATGCAGACATGGGTCACAATGACATCTACTTTCAGCCAAGACAGAATGCAAAGAAACGGATAGTTTGGAATGTCAAGAAGACAAAGACTGTGCTGGGAATGCAAGTCTGCACAAACAGCAACCATTCGGGGCTGTGACACAGCATACTGACCATATGGCATTGGCAAATGTGCGGCCGTAAAGAAAACAACGCTCAATGAGCTATTTCGCCAACAGGCTGAAGTGTTCATCCAGGCCATTAGGAGACCCGATGGGGGTTATCTATTGCAGGTGCTTGTGTGTTTATACAATGGTAACCCTGACGAAGCAATTGGCTGCATAAGATACAAGCGTTTCTGAACCATATATGTGCAGGTACAAAACCTTCCACCAACATCAGCATCAGCTAAGTATCAAGGTTCGCGTGTTTAGTGTGGAAGGGGGAAGACCATCCATTGCAGCCACAAGAATGAGGGTGGACAGCTTCTCTCTGTGAAAACTGAACTGCCACCAGTTCCACTGGCAGTCTTTGAGGTTACCAGGTGCAACTGCAAGAAAGATTGCAGCTGAAAAAGATTCATCTTTAGAAGCATGGCCTATATTGCTGAAAATGTAAAATGAAACATGGTAAATGGCATGGTAGAACGTCATGGTAGAACATCAAGTTTGCCTATAATCTGGATTATTATTCGTTTGATAATTAGATGATAGGATCTGCATAATTATTCTTCTTTCGTCAAAACATATCTGACACACAATTGCGATAGATCATTAATGATTTGCAGACCTGCATTTTTCAACAAGGCACAGGTTGTGATAATAAAGAGATATCTCCAAGAGTGGGTTTGTGGAAATATTGTCTGTGACAGTTATCGGTTGAAGGAAAATATATCACAGCTTGTCATTTCATTTACTTTGGGAGAGAATTCTTCTTTCAGATGGTTATGCTAATGGCAAAAATGTTAACTGACTGAATATTACCATGTATAATTCATATAGCCTGATGCTGAACTATTAGTTTGCTATCTACGCTTATGAGCAAATCCACCGGGATGACACATGTTTTCACCACCATAGCATACTGTACCCTTGGTCATGTATCAATTGGATTTCTGGGTGATAAACTGTCCTTATTCACGGAAAAAACAATATTCTACCTTGCTTATATGAGGCATAATGGCCTATTATGTATTATAAAATGACGTATCTTTGTTTAAAAAAAAGTCGTATCTCCATAAATAGATTTTGGTAGACTTTTAGTATGTTGTTCTGGGAACCTATTAGAAATGCACACCAGTGAAAAAAATTATGTTGCAATTTGTTTTGGGTCCAGCTAATAAAAACAGTTAGATTGCCTGGACTTTCATGAAAATGGTAAAAAGTTCAGATTTTGAATGACCCCGTACATCCGCCATTTTGAATTTCTCCATAAATATTTTCATGCAAGGGTATTATTTTAGGCTGAGTATAACCTTGATATGATAACGAATGGAATGAGTGTGAGTACTGACCCATTTCTTTCACGCTTAGTACCAAGTACAAGGTTTTCTTATAGGAGCAAGAGACAGATAAACACTGAAATTTCGCGAAAAATACCTCAAATTTCAACTTGAAATTTAATATATTTCCCATGCATATCTGATTGTAGACTTTTAGTATGTTATTCGAAAATGCACTGCAGCAAAATCAATTCTGTTGCAATTTGTGGTGGGTCAAACCTCAATTTGACTGGACTACAACTGCATTATACTGCTGTACAAAAGCGTTTACTGGCAGAACGCAAAAATCATGTTCCTCCTGTATGCATTTTTTTTATAGTGGCATATTATTGCGAGGTAAGATTAGATTATCATAAGAACTGTGATGCGATCAGCATTTTCTATCAACCAACTGTTATGAAAACTGTCTGTCGTGTTTTCGGTTGACACTATACCTCCTCCGTGTCACAATACGTCCAGCTTAAACCGTCATTTCTCGCTCTCGACAACAACAACAAGCTGAAACCACCGACCAGTTCACAGACACTGTCAATACGGGGCCGTCACCAGACGCTGGTTTTATGTACAAGTAACATGTAGTCGCATCCTCTTGTCACCAAGCTATGTGACGTTTTTACACTGTCTTCAAGTCGTTTTGGTGAAAAACCATGAAAAACGTATTCCAGCAGCCTGACCGTTATTTATGTCCAGGGGTGTTCACACTACTTTCTTGAAGCAATTTGAAGATGCTTATGCGGCAGATTGATAAATTTCTTGATTTTCGGGTGATAAATTCTTGCGACAAGCATACTATGGCGTTTATGCCAACGACTGTCGTCCATGGCAGAAAGCCAGCAAACCAATGACCATTAAATGAGTACTTCGTGGTCGCAAACACTTACATGTATTAAATTGAAATGGTTACCTGCGTCATTTTCTCAATGGAAAACATTATTGTTCGTTCGTATTGAGGTTCCTAGGAACTGGAAATTTACATAGATTGAAGATAGTTCATCTGAAATGGTACACGGTTCTAATTCCATTATAGTTAGATTGCTAACCAACGCTCTTGAAGCCATGTAATCTTTCAGTGAGTCACGAACCATCGAGAGAAATATTCAAGAATCAATCTGCATCAACCATTGTGAACGAGATTGTATATGTATGTAATGAACCGAAAAATAAAATCCATGTCATAAGTGAACTTTATAATCAGGAATTTGTCTGTGGGGTTTTCGCTCAAATTTTTAATGTACTATATGATTATGAGGATTCGATAGTCGAGTTCCTGTCCCAATAAATACGAGTTTGGCTTTGAGAAACAAGCTTTCCGAAACGCTACTGTCTAAAACTTGCATGAACGTACATGGAAATCCACTGATGGTTGATATTAACTGCACTGATTATACTGGCCAGGGGCATATCTGATACCATTGAATGTAAGGACGTCAGTAGCAGCTGGTCGTGGACAGTTGTCAACAGTCGTCTCCAAAACCATGCCAAAATGATAAAACTTCTTGTAATGGTTCATCTTCTTCTTGTAAAGAAACAATTGTTCTTATACCAACCGAATTATGTATCTTTCTTTTAGTTCGAAAGAGAAGAAACTGGTTTATGGCTTATTAAGGCTTATTGTTACATTTCGAACCACTCCATTACTTAAACACAAGAAGAAATCCTGGATAGGCCCTTTAAAGCAATATGAATACATATTTATGTCTTTTATATCCAATTATATTTCTTGGTAAAGCTCAGATATTTATCTTGGATGGGCTAACCTCGTGCGGAATCCGAACCCACACGCTCATCAGAACCAACATAAGATACAAGCAAGCTAAACCAATCGGCCATCTGAGAGACAGACGAACAGACTTTCGATACTCAATAATTTTGACTCGCAAGGAAGTGACCAGTTGAGTTTATTGATGTTTGGTTTAAACACGTCTTAATAATGTCTTGCAAGCTAATAATTCAGTATTTTGAACTACGCCAGTGAGACCTGTTTGACCAGTCCACTGATCAGGAGTACATTTTTACCAGACCAATGTGACATTGACAGCTGATGAACGAATCAGACAATACAGCTATTCAGCATATTGTTTCCCCTCAAAAAGCTACCAAGCAAGTCTGACCAAGTTCAAGAAATATTGTTCTCGCAATATCTAGCAGACTAACACATGGGCGACTGGACGAATATCGCGAAGACTAGTTAGAAGAACACAACGTTTGTCCAAGACCATCTTCAGTAAGCAAACCATTGTAAATTCTCTGCCATGAGCTTTCCATAGTACATGCTCGCCTGTCTATGCGATCATAGGGCACTTCACGTATCTTATGCTTTAATCACTTCATTGTCTTTGATCACTTCAGTAAATAGAGATATCTGAGGCAAGGGGTACATAGATCGCTATATGTAGCTAATTTATACATCTAACGCATTTTATGACATTCAGTATGATACAGTATGGTGTATGAAAATTTAAGGAAGCATTATATTCTTTTAGAAGACTTTTTTATTTATTACCAACAACATCGACGACGACGACAATTATAGATTGTCATTTCATTGCACGCCACGCCCTGTCAGGAGCCATTTGCTGCCCATAGTGACGATCTATTCGCAGAAATGGATTTGCAGAATTATGCTGATGCTATCTGTATGTGAGCGTCATATTTATGAATATAGTTGACACGGTTTCAACCGGAATTTGTCTCAAATATGCCTCCGAAGGATGGTATATTTACATAATAGTTCTGTCGTTCGAAAGTCTTGATTACCCGCTGAAAGATAACGGATGAATGAAATTTATTTAGGTTAGATTGGACATAAGTAACATGTATTAATTGAAGTTTTTTCGAAAGCTGGAAGTACTTGTATATTCACATCCACACGATACCCACAACCGAAATATGGACAGTGTGGTAATTCGGTTTCCGGAAATCAAACGATTGTTTCGTCCAAGGAAAGATATCGAATGAAATTTGTTCAGTGATCAAATGTGTAGGGGCCGTATATCATGAAAAATTGTGGAATGATACTGAAAATATAACGTGCACATCTTCACATTGTGATGATAACTTTTGGCAAATTTTGAAAGAATCCTGTTGAAACGCAGTGAGAATTTGCGCTCAGAAGAATAGGTACCAAAAACCAAAGTTGTGACCTGGCACAACTTAGTTTGTGCTTGGGCTGTCAAGTGCGTCTAGACTGTGTTTCTTATTTACTGCATATGAATTGTCTAACACAGCACGTAACTTGCCTAAAATTATAAGACGTGACATCACACGGCACGTGCTAGCTTAGACAATTCATATGCATTGAATGAGAAATACAATCTAGACGAATTTGACAGCCATATCACCATATATCTCCGAGTGACGCTCTATTCAAAAATGCAAAAAATATCCATGACGGCTGCTTTGGTAACGTCCCAGTGACGTCATTTTTGGTCTAATGTTTGAACAGAGTTTTCGAATTTTTCAATTTTGTAGTTTTTTATCGCATTATCTGGGAAATAAATTAAAGAATAATTATGTGGTATGAAATCAAATACTTTTGGCCACTTTTTCCTCGAAATTTTTTTTAAAAATCTGGAAGAAAAATGGTCAAGATACCATTTTGTTGCGCCCATAAGGGCGCCATCTTGAATTTACTCACGATGCTTTGTTCAGCAGGTTTTTGCGAGAAGGCTAAAAGCTACTCTCACGTGATACGCTATAACGTCTGAAATGTAAACGCGCCGTGTTTCTTCATTCTGGAGCACCAGGGAGAAGTGCACTTAAAGTGAGTCGAGGGGGCAAAATCTCACTCCGCATCGCAACTTTTAGGTTTATGGACCGTTTTGGAGTCAAACGCTAACCGTACAAGTAAACAGAATCAAAAGATCGCCGCTATGATGACGTCAGGATGACGTAATATTAAATAAACTCCATTCCTACAGATGTTTTAGGCTTATTTTTCAATTTCTTATTAACGCAATTTTCTACAAATAACCTGAGGATTACATTTGAAAATAAATACGTTTTTGAAGTAAAAATTTACTGGACACTTCTATGCCAAAAAAAGCCGATAATCTAGATCGATAACTGCCAAAATGCAGTCGCCATCGCAGGTTTCCTCCTGATACCTTGTTCGGAGTGGTTTGAAAAGTGTCCCGAACTATTATTATTATTATCCATATCATTTCATTCTGTCATTTAGTACCCTACATATTTCAGCAAACGTTCAGGGAGTGTAGCCTTCCATGGAAATCACTCACTAGATAGCAACCCCGTTTCTGGCACATGACGCTCTACTAAGAATTATATAACCATACACCGTGTTAAAAAATTGAAGACCCAGAAGATCTTCATCTTGTTCAGGAATTATTTCATCTTCAAGTTCTGGACCACTTTTAGCACTTTCAGGAATATATTTCAATCATAAAATTTGATTATATAACATTGGATAACGACCAGTCAAACATATTTTTTCGAAAATGTCCTGACATCACTGATCACAAGTTCTAACCAACTCCACGGTGGTGGCCTTGTGGTAGAGCGCTCGCCTCGCAAGCGACAGGTTCCTAGTTCGATCCCAGGCTAAATCATATCAAAGACTGAAACAATGGAACCTGTATCTTCCTCGATTGGTGCTCAGCAGGAAAAGGATAAATCAAGGACGGGTTGATCCGATGTGGGGATAATGTGTCGCGATATGACTGAAAGATGTTAAAAGCTACGTTAAAATTCTACTCACTCGCTCTAATCAATTGCGGGGGTGTTTGGCCTTTGCGAGAATAGCTTAATGCAACATATACGCACATGTATAGTTGTTGCTCACAACATTATGATCATGGGATCGAATGGCGAAATGAAATGTCAGTGATTCGAATCTGCTTTTGTTTTCAAAGGTCAAAACATATGATTATAATGACTATTTATAATAAATAGGGATAAAATAAAAATATGAAATCACGGAAAAAAAAGAAATCAACAGAATCACAGTTGGTATAAAGTGGCTCCAACTCGTAGTTGGGTCTTCCACAAAAGAATATATTCTGAAACATGTTTGTATGAGTATTAATGAAAAGTCTTATGTTTGTTTAAAGCAAACTGTGGTCCAGTTCTGTCTAGTATTGAATTAGAGTCCATGTAGATAAAATTACGTTTACATACATAGGAGTCAATGTCACATCTTCGTTGAAAAGATATTTCCTTAAACATATGGTCATTTTTTTAAAGTTAATTGGGCGATATGCAAGAGGTGGGAAAAAATTGTCGGCGGCTAAAACGCAACCATATGACTCCATAGGAAAGCATCCCTTGGCACTCCACATTCAGACCCAAGCCTTAGTATAGTATCTCAACCGCGCTTTTATTGCAGCAGTTCATGTGGACCCGATATGCATCAAGTACCATCAAGTATCCAAATGGCCTCTAGCGTGTGCTTAAGGGCTTTGCATACCAGAGCAAAGTGAACTGAAAATTTTGATATAGTGATGTCATCATTGCTAAATATCTCCTAAATGGCTAACAGCATGTGGATGAAAATTTCGCACATGACAGTTTAGTTTGTATTGGTTATTTCAACGCAAGGAGAAGTGAAATTGATGCACATTTCACACAGACATAGCTCTTGCAACTTACCGTTTAGCAGTGTCAAGATGTAGAGTTACACTGTAGGCACAGGAAATTGGGAAATCTCGTGCAACTTCTCTTCAATGACACACAACACCAAACTACAGAGAAAAATGGGAGGGGGCATAAGGAAAGGTAGAAAATCGGAAAACTGCAGACAGGAAATGAGCAGTTTTGGCTGCCATGATGGGTTGCTCTTTAACTTTCCGCTTGGCATTATGGGACGTTCATGGTGCACGTTACAAATGACTGCGTTGTTTACAAAATTAGAAATGACATAAGATAAAAATTATGACCTTACGGGTATTGACAACTAAACAGACGGCTAGATTGTTACTTATATTAGTTAAAATACTTCCTGTAAACGGAACAACAGTGGATTCCATGCTCAAATATTCTACTCTGACAACGAGAAATTTCACACCAACTTCCCAAAAGTCCCGCCTTCTCCAGGCAAAGTACATTGTATATAGACCTACGCCAGAATTTCAGATATGATTTACTGTTACAAACAATAATCAGTGATGATATATCCTGCCTTATGTTTCTTGATCAGTAATCATAATTAAAAATGCATCATATGTTAGCTGATAAATCGCGTTGAATTATGGAACTATTTTTTCTGTATAGCGAAGCACTCACATTTAACATGAATGAGCCATCGGCGCGATGCTTTCGATGGATCTGCAAGTGAACCTACATGTCCCCAGTTCCCAAGTCCGGTTGACACTTTCATCAGCTATCTGAAATATAACCCAATCTTCATTGTTGATTGCACAACACCTTTCCGTCTCTTATTATATATCAATTTTCACAATGGTCCCACCCTCCCACTTTACAGAAGGTCCATTTGTTTTTTGTACACTTCAATATATTGGAAATGAGGGACATGGAGGTTCTACCTATCTACTTCACTCTTCTTCCTTGGAGATAAATTCCAGTACATTTCCTCTTGTTTTCGAGAACTCGATGTATGTTTTATCCAACAACTTGGGCTTTCAAGGTTATGTATTGT
The DNA here is from genome assembly GCA_036873755.1 of Hanleya hanleyi. Lineage (NCBI taxonomy): Eukaryota > Metazoa > Mollusca > Polyplacophora > Lepidopleurida > Hanleyidae > Hanleya > Hanleya hanleyi. The sequence continues at coordinate 29,739 of JAVTVY010007867.1, forward strand.
AATTTAACGTCTCAGATATCGTAGTTTTGATGGACTACCCGTCGTCATCATCATTTTGTATGCCAAACCATTTTGGAATGACTGTTCACGTTGTAGAAAGCGATGCATGGATGGCCAATGTTCATGATGTGAACAACAACAACGCTCCATGTGCTCCATTCTTATGTAAAGTGGGGGAGTGGTGTAACAGTCAGTCACCTGGTAACCTTTAAAATTAACCCCCAAGTTGAACAACCTCATGTAGTCTGCTTGTATGCATAATGTTATCCGTACCCAAGGGTTAAATTTTCCTTGTGAATATTCAACACAATCGAAAAAAAAGGTCCCCAAGAAAATGGCATTGCAAATTTTCAATTTGTACTCATTTCCTGTCTGCAGTTTTCCGATTTTCTGCCTTTCCTTATGCCCCCTCCCATTTTTCTCTGTAGTTTGGTGTTGTGTGTCATTGAAGAGAAGTTGCACGAGATTTCCCAATTTCCTGTGCCTACAGTGTAACTCTACATCTTGACACTGCTAAACGGTAAGTTGCAAGAGCTATGTCTGTGTGAAATGTGCATCAATTTCACTTCTCCTTGCGTTGAAATAACCAATACAAACTAAACTGTCATGTGCGAAATTTTCATCCACATGCTGTTAGCCATTTAGGAGATATTTAGCAATGATGACATCACTATATCAAAATTTTCAGTTCACTTTGCTCTGGTATGCAAAGCCCTTAAACGGAATTAGATAAGCTAACTCGGGAGCTGTGATAGCTCAAACCACATATCTGACGTTAATGGATGAACACCGAGGGCGTCTGTTGGGGTAAACACCGCAACATGGGGCAAACCTGGTAAATGCAAGAATACCCAGAAAAACGAACCTGTTATGCCCGACGTCGTACGGCTTCCCACTAATACAATAAAGCTACATACATCGGTCGAATGACATCTACAGAGGGCGAACCTCGTAGACTAACAGTATATCACTTGTAGTTCCAGTAAAACATTTAGTCAAATTTTTCGAGGGGTCTAAATGGTCCGTAAGTAGAACCAAATGACTACCATACGTATCTGAGATTCCGGAATATCTGGGACGAGGAATCTTCCCATCCCCCTTTAACGATGTGATTCTGGAACTAAGAAATACTGAGAGCTTTGGTTAGAATTTATAGCTTATCACATTGTGGGCAATATGAGTCTATTGGCAAAAGACCGCATGATATTTCAGTGGGACAGCACTATGAAATGGCAGCATTAGATCTGCTCTGTTACAAGTAGGCACCTCCGCCCTTCCCCCTCCCCTCACTTCCCTTCCCCATCGTGTTATACCTGGGAAAATGTTGAAAGCGACGCCAAACCCTATTCACTCACTCACTCACTCACTATTGGCAAAAGTCTTAGGTCAAAGATTCGTTGGCAAATTCAAGATGGCAGCCGTGTGGGCGCAACAAAAATTGTATCTTGACCATTTTTCTTCTAGATTTTTTGTTATTTTGAAGGCTTTAAAATTGGCTAAAGATATTTTATTTCGTACCATATAATTATTTTCTAATTTATTAATCAATTAATGTGGAGAAACTTACATAAACAAAAAAATCGAAACATCTGACCAAAAAATGCGCCTTTTTTGGAAAATAACGTCACTGGGACTTCACCAGGACCGGCATCTTGAATATTTAGCGTTTTCGGATAGAGTTTGACTCATAGATACAGTGTGGCAAGTTTAATCACCCCAGACTCAAGCAAAATATTCAGATATTGATCAAATTATTCACATTCTTGTAATATTAGTTATTTTTCATGTGGTTGCCATGGAAACAAGGTGTTTTATCAAAATGCCCAAGGTTCTGCATGGTCCATGGATGTCAAAACCATTAATCCCTAGTATAGGACCTCTAGCGCAAGGTTCACCCAATTGCCTGCGGGACTATAAGGCACTTAGAGCGTGAGGAGATCGTCATTTCAAAATTTTAGTGACCATTATGGAAGGGAAAGCAATGCAAATTCGCTGTATGGTCAGGGAAATATTAAAGCAACAGTTATAAGTAAATACCCTTGAAAGGTTTAATGAATGGTAACTATTTTCTTGAGGTTGCTTTACGATTCTCTTCGCGATGAGTAGTAAAACATAACTTCCCGGTACAAAAAATTTGATCTCTTTACGCTAGTGGACTTGAGACTCTCGTCGAATATAAAGGTGTATATGTACATGTATGACAGAGCAACCGAGATCTATGAGCCACATGATATGAGGAATATATCCAAAACCCATGTCAATATAATTGCTATTCGATCAGGTAAGTTGAACAAGAATTTTTACCATTCAGTAAATAATTCAGGTGGGCAACAGGTAAGTTATTTCATATTTCATAGCAAAGTTCATACTCGGTAATGGAACAGCGTTGATTTCGCATTAGAGCCAACAAGTACAACAATGGTAGTATTTTGAGTTGCTGGAAGAAGCTTAATATCTGACTACAGCTTTCTGTTAGTGTGTTTATGAATGAGCAGAGCATCTCCATTTATAATACCTTGACCATACAACTCCGAAACACAGTACTGGCTTGATATCAGAGAGAAAATAATAGACCGGATATTAGTATTAAGATTATTGTGATTATTGTGTTGCCTTGCTGTTCGTCGGCTAAAATTTTCAAAATGGAATTAACGCTAATTAATGGTGTTAAAGTAAAATCAGACATTTGCATTGATGGATTGTATTATTGTTGTGGGCTTAACTACAAGGGCCAGGTATCGCTAAAACATTTCCTCACGTGTCCATAGACTTTGAATCTCCGTGTTATCTAATTTCAGTCACATTATATTTTTATTAAACTCGAACAGCCGATGTCCCTTTCTTCTCCATTATTTCTTTTATATTGCAGATGAAGTGAGCTTGCTCGGCGCTGCTATCGGGGGCATTATATCCAAATAACTAAAACATATAATAAATTGGCCTCAACGGGGGCACTTATGATAATCTTAAGTGTATGCCTACTGTACACATGAGTGTCCCTCGCAGTCACAGGTAAGTTCTGTATAATTTCTAAATATTAGCGTCAGATTCCACAAGCAATACCCAGTCAGCATCTATAACGAATTTGTATGTCCATAGCAGAAATATCTAACTATACAAGTGAAACCTACAGAAGACAAATGACCGTCGTCAACGAATATAGAATAAAACCCCTATAAACTCTGCCTTAATAGTCCAGTACACACACGAGCAGGTAAATCCCCACAACAACGCAATACATAACTGTGACGATTTCAATCAACGTCAAGGAACATACTTTGCAGTACTGAATCGATATGTCTGTATTATGCTTCATATTACGAATGTAGCGTACATGATCACTAGCGCTACGCTTCATTTAATGGCACTCGACTGGGGACTAAGAGCCGTAGGAACATGGTGTAATACAATATCCACATGACGCTCATACGAACACCATCAAATTTCTCAGAAACCACTTGGAAATTTGAAATGTTTCATTGAAATTTACTCTCTTGCAAGAGAGGAGCATGTGATTGCACACATTGTTTTTTGCCATTGGTTATATATTGATGGTCATAGTGTCGTTTGTACGTGAATAAGGTCGGTAATTCTATTATGGTTGCAAATATTTAATATTGCAGCGATTGACGCGGACTTATTGACCAAAATTGATTCACGTGTGGTGATCCGCACGTTAGCCTTGTGCATGTAAGTGCGTAGGGGTACTGTGCTGACATTACCTGATTTGTATTGAAATTCACCATACTCACACATTATTAATTGATTGTATGTGCTATTGCTCGAATATGACGAAAACTGTCAGCTTATACCCTCGTCAAGCATTATTGTTCGCCCCAGTTTTGGCCGACTTTTAACTCCGATTGACCGGGTTGTATATCGTATTGACGGAGTTGTAACCCGTATTGGCCGAATTGTAACCCGTGTTGGCAGAGTTGTAACCCGTATTGGCCGAGTTATACCCTGCATTGGCCGAGGTCATGAAAAACGAGAGCTGCAGCTGCATATGCAATCTGCAGTCAGGGCCAATCGTGTCACACACAATGTTTTTCATAATTATGGTACAGTGTGATATATGTTGTGAAGTTACCAGAACTGAATATTTTACTGCGAGGTTGTAATGTGACCGGTTATGGATATCTGACTTATATCGTCTCCTTACACAGATGTGGATACCAGAGCTATATCTATCATGGCAAACATATATATGTGAATACGTATGCATTCAAGCTGCAGGGGAAATCTAGCAAAACGATAAAATAACAGATAAATAGGTTTATTATATACTTGGTGATGAGATAGTATGAAAATATTGACTTGTTTTCAAGGGAACATGCAGTTTTGTTGCCCCGAGGATGTGCATATTGCCCGAGCAGCAGGCAAGGGCAATATGCACAGCCGAGGGGCAACAAAGCTGCACATTCTCCTCACAACAACGCAATAATTTCATTATTATATTTATCAAGTTAACTCTGTGCTAATCTACATGTATTATCCCTCGAGCAAAATATCGTTTTATGTTTTATTTTGCAAGAGCGCAATCCTTCTGCGTTGGTTGTTTTCAGTGGGCAGTCGCCTGCAACATAATTTATCATGCACGAGATTTCACTGATTCGGAGCTGCTTCACTACTATCATGTAAATTTCGCAACGCACGTATAGTTGTTCGACGACGCTTATTAGTTATTCTAATAATGTGCTTGGGTTCGATTCTACTTGGAATTAGATGGGGGGAAATATTTATCTCTGTTGTATTCTGCAGCTAAAATCAGCTCGACGAAGTGCTCCGTGATTGGCTGTTTGCAGCGCGAGCGAGAGAACGGGGCGTCCTCTGTTGTAATTATCTCCCTTTGATGTACATTCGGGGGGGGAATATGCATTTTCAGCGGGAAATATACACTCACGTGACCAAGGAATATGTAGTTTTATCTCATTACAATTCATATAGTAAGACACTCTAAGAAATACAATAATAAAAATTATCAATCGAGTAAAAGCGATATTTTCACTGCAGTGATGGTAACAAATATATCATCACTGTGAAGATATGACAAATGACGTCACAAGCTGTGAAGATAACGAGATTAGCGCACAAATACATGTCACCATGGCCACAGTGATAGGACCCTTGACAGAAACTCCCAAGATTTTTTATGCGCAAAAGAAAAACAGGCTAAATATCTGAGACGGATTTGTATATTATTATTATGCCTTATGTTACACAACAACAAAAAAATGCCATATGTTGATAGAATTATGACAGGAAATAAAACACAGATCGACATAAAATGAATAATGAATGGGACGGCTCGTAACGTACGCGTGCACCAACACGCAAACTGCGACAATGACTGCATGAACAGAGTTGTGCAGAGTGCAACACGAAGTACCGTTGCGCGGAAAATAAAACACGTCAGTCGAAGGCGCGAAATAGGGGTCATATCATGAATATGTCGCAACAAAGTTGATCAGAAATCATGAACAACAACTTAATTCAACGACAGTGAATTCGTGTCAGTGAGTATTCATTCAGAATCGGACAAAATCGCAAGGATAACTCCAACACCGTGGAAGCTCCGCACAACAGCAACGACGGGTAAAGCTAAATCTGGATATAACCTATCGTACCGGTGCCATTCGATTTTACAAAATCAAAATAGGACTGTTTGGGTAGTCATCAAAGAAATTAAGGGCGAATGTAGCTTTTATTTGAAATGAGAAAATTCTGGGCGATGACAATGACTGTGTTCAACCAGTGAGGTCAAGTAGAACCAGTGCGTCAGTCCTGCCTCGGGTTGGAGGGCGAGACAAGCCCGACTCGATACGCGATCGACCGTACTTTTCAGCCGAAGGGAAGGCTGTGGGAACGGTGGCTGACGCATCGGCACGAAAATAGTTTATTTGGAGGACACTAAAATTTGTTTTTAGATCAGAAGAGCTGGGTGTTAACTCAGACGAATAACAACATATCAGGTTGAAAGGTCACGTGTGGTTAATATAATGTGTGGCAAATTTCGATGGAATTCATCAAAACTTTGTGTTTACAAGAAAATGTTGTTTTCTCGATGATTCAGGGAAATAACTCAGGAGAAAATGCCCTGTCAGGTCGAAAAGGTCACACATCTTCACAAAGTGCGGATATTGCGATAGCATATTTTCAAAATCAAGGGACACATCTAATGGTTAAACGTCCTATCAGGCCGAAAAGTTTGCGTGCACAGCTTCTCATGATGTCGATAGAGTGTGGCACATTCAGCATCTAGTAAAACCTCCATGACGAGTTGCGATCATAACAGAAGGTAGCAGATGGAACTGATTCTTGTCGACGATGAAGGAGCAATGGTCACAGGTCACAAGTGGAATAGGTCACATGTATCTTTTCATATAGTGATTATTATAAAATAGTTATGCAACAGCTCTCTGAGGTGTTGCGTCCTTATACCATAAAGAATTATAATGGACATTTGAGATATTACGCCACCTAGACGGCGTCAACGACTGCGATTTCAGAATGTATTAACCATACAAAGAAAGAATGCACTGTAAAGGATATGTGTCGCTTACATACTGTGAAATGTCGATTCTTGACCACCATATAAATGGATAAAAGATATGTAAGATGTCGATTCTGGACCACCATATAAACGCATAAATTTCGACTTTTCATTTAACAATTTTATGTAAGTCTGGGTGCATGCAAACCTTGGTATTGTGATGTGTTTTGACAAACCTATTTCCGAAATACTATTCCATGACCCTTCAGGTCGGTTATTGTAAATACAATTATTTGTGAGAATTAATTATGTAAGTTCAGATTTATACAGATAACGTAGAAACCGCTTATATAAGTATAATGATTTAACCTTGGTTTTGACGAATGAATTATACAATGCGACAGATTTGTGATCTGTCTGTCATAATTGTACCGAAGCTGTAAGGATATATATGTCGGGTTAAATTGACATTGTAAACGTCTAGTATTGTATATAACGGAATGAACGGCACATTATAGTCGGACTATTAACACCAGGTCTCCCTGATGGCAGTACCATCAGGTATCACAGAGGCTCATGCTTCCGATAATGGTTATTGCTATCTCCAGTTCCGAAAAATGACTGTTTACAGAATAGTCTGATATTAATGAGGTTGTACTAGTCTGCCTACCAAATGATGCCGGCCATTCCTAAGTTAGGTGGAATGAATTAACGGAATAAATCGGCTTAATATTCAACAGACGTTTTCGTTGTATCCTCTCTCATTTAAAGAGTTTGTCAAGACTTCGAGAAATCTCAGAAGCCGGACCTTGGAAATTATTATTGTTCAGGATTGATGAAGACGATCCCTGTGTCTTGAGACGACCTCGCGTTACAACATCTTAAAGATCACACGCGCACAAGCCCTGTCGTCTTAAAGACCTCAAATTTCATAATGGCTTCGTTGCCAGGATTAAGGAATTCAAATTTCATAATGGCGAGCGTTGCTTTCAGATAAAGACAACTGTCTTTTGGATACAACTACAAGATCATGAGAAAACAGATTTAGATGATCGACCGAGGACACTGAGAGTACTAATTTTTGGACAAAATGGCTGAGCCAGAAAAAAACTGCAGGAACTCCAGACCATTGCCCAAGGCATCACGAAACTTGTGGACAAATTGCGAATTGTCAATTACAAAGAGAACAGGAAAAGGATCTTCCTTCCTTTTTGCATCTACTGAGGTGTAGCAGACGGTAATTAAGTCACCCAGGCGGAGATGGTGACTGGCGAAAATATTTGGTGTCCTTGTTTGTTGGCCATTGTTAAATGTGCGACCCTGTTCAACGCCTCCTTGAACTGCCTTGTAATTTTGACTGGAAGGAATCCGGACTGATGTCCACAACTGCCATGAGTGATGTCCATCTCAGTGATAAAATTTCGACCCAAACACCGTCCATCCTCTAACAGCAACATGTTTCTCCTCTTCCTTGGTGACGTGACAGCGTGTGTCAGAAACCTCTGGAACGAGTCCATTCCGTGGAAACAATATGTACAGGTACAGTTTAATTCGTTTCATTTAACAGAGCCTTGTAAATGGCCGTAGTGATTGAAAAATAACTGTGTTGTGATATATTCTCTGCCTGGACTTCCCTGAACTTTCTGTCTGACGTTGTGAAGTTCCCACTGATTGACAATAGTGCGTGTGATGAACAGTGTGTACTTTACAGAACTGGATCATGCATAACGAATTCTAAGACATTGTATTATAACTTTCTTCGAACATTTTGGACTGAATTCCCAAACAGGTTGGTAACAATATTATGTATTGAACAATCATGTTATATGTACTATGGTAATACCTTATATGAACTGTTGACATCTTTCGTATATTGTGCACGTTTTGTTAATTATTGATAATGCGCATGCCCAGTGAAGTTGATAAATCAATGATAAAACTGATAGATTGAATGAACCTTTGCAACTGATAAATTTAGTGATTTGCAGATTGATAAATCTAGCCTTTGAAGTTTGTACGAGAATCTTGAAATGTGGATCCACAATGATGATTTTTTTATTAGGATATTTATCGCGATCAGTTTTCATAATAGCTAGTGTAGCTGGTGAGCTAAACACTTAACGCAATTTGAGCTAAATGAAACTAAGATTATCGCGTATGCACTGAGTACTTGTACATACTAGTGTTTGTGGCATATGAATGCTTGGAATAGGCTGTGGAAGCCCGGTGGGTGTTGGCTGATGTGCCCCCACAATTCCTGATTAGGCCATAGAAGCCTGGATATTTGGCTATTTGTTTTGTTTTTTGTATTGTTGTTTGGATCCTCAGATATAAGTCTAAGATGTTCGATGAGAAATCGGTTTCAATTAACACGTATTGACACATTAGTTAAGTGTAATACAAATTGTGTCCATGTCAACCATAAGCTTCTAGCTTTCATAATGATTTCTCTTGCACTGCATTGGTATGATTTTTCTTGCACTGAACTAGTACGATAAATCTGCTTCGAAATAATTTGCTTCTGTTTGTTCTGATTGACATTATCTTGCATGTAGATTGGAGTTTTGACATTTTGTTTTGATTTTCATGAACATGTAATGTGTTGTTAAACTACTTTGGATTTGAAGCTGATGTATGAATTTTCCAGCAATTGTTTTGATATTGTGTTTTGAGCACATTGTTTTCACATGTCCACACTTGTCAGTGACTGGCACGTGTCTCACATACCTAGAATACTTTCATTGAACTGATAGTAAATATGGCCTTATGACTTTACGCAATGAATATGGACTACGGTAATTGAATAAATTGTTTCCGGTATTCGACCGATATTTCTGATAACGACCTTGGCTATTCATAATGGACTATTCTTTGACATTTTGTTATTGTTCTTGCTGCCTTATAGTCCATGGGCCAGATTCGAAACTTGTACCACCTGAGGTGGCAAATTCTAGTAATGTTTTTTGAAGAGGTATATGTCTGTAGATGTTATCCATATGTGATAACCGTTGCAGATCGGTAGCTTAAGGGTAGTATACCACGCCTTTTCAACCCTACCCCATTCCCAGTTCTAAATCCAAACTTGAGGGGTAGGGTATGGTCCCTCGGTTATTTTTCTTATACTCCCCTCTAGAGATCTAACACTTCGCTCACTTCGGGCATAGGCACTATTCTATTGAAAGAGGTAAACTTTATGTCACATAATCATTTGGTGACGTCACAGTGACGTAATAACTAGTGAGCAATTTATTGTTTCTTTTTTGTCCGTTTTCAAATTGATTTTTTTAAATTCTGCTGGTACCACCTTGCATAGTAGATTTGATTCATGTTCATTGAAGAAGTATTTCTATGTAGATGTTAGCCATATGTGATAACAGTTGAAGATCGGCAAATTATGGGTAGTTATAGCACACTTTCGGAACCCTACCATGGCCCCATTCTTAACCCAAATATGGGGGGTGGGTTATGGATCCTCGCATATTTTTATCATTCTTGCTGCTAGAGGGCTGAAATTTTCCACACACTACGTTTAGGTTCTTGTTTATAGAAACCAGTAAACATAAATTAACAAAATCCCTTGAGGACGTCACTATGACGTCATAAAACGGAAAATCAGTTTTGCCGGCCGTTTAGTCCATTTTCAATACATACTTCCTATTCAGTTGGTGCCATTTGGGGTAGCAGATTCCATCAATGTTTTCTAAAGTGGTATTATTATGTAGTTGTTACCCATAGGTTATAACCTCTGAAATTCAGTAGCTTATAGGGTAATTATAGCTCGTTTTATGAAACCTGGACTTATCCTTACTCCAAGCCAAACTTTGGGGGTGACGGGGTATGACCCACCAGATATTTTCTTCAAATCTATGTCTAAAGGGCTAAACGATTATACTCTATACATTTTAGTCCTATGCTATGATAAAATGCCAAATAAACTGATAAAACGTTTAATTACATCATCGTATCTCGCCAGAGTAATACATATATACATGTCTTTCATCTCTTTCATTATAAGTGTGAGCTGGAGGTGTTATTTGCCATTTGTCGGTGAATGAGGACAGTTATATTAAAATGGTAATATCCCATCGATTAAATAATAGTAGGTTCTTCGGTGCCAAAACATGCCAAACGATGGGAGAGCGAGAGCAAATTTAACTCATGGTAGTGTTGCGTAAACATAAACTGTCGATCCAGTTTTACTATTTTGTGTTGACAATTTCTACTCGACATAGAGTACATTTCCTGTGCAACATGTATCATGATTGTTGAGTGTACATCCCAAATATATACTGGCAACTTGGTAATATCTCGCCCCAGCGTGAGAACTTGAATGTGTGTTAAGAACGGAACCAGAATCTTGTTGGTAGGAGTAGAATATCGAATATGTGGCAGGAGTAGATTGCTAACATGAGCGTGGGCGATTGAAAGCACAGGCGATATTCGTGTCAAGTTTTCAACGTAGACAAACTCAGGTTACTTTACCACCGCGTTTCGGTGTTGTATTAAATAGGGTACAGTCAGTGGAAGGAAGAGACAAAGGGATTGTATAAGATTTAACCACCAAAACCACAAAGAATTCAAATCTGGAGACGATTCTGTTCAATTCAATAAAATGCGTCTGACCGGTTTTGTCAGCTGGAAATCGTTTCTAACCATAATTGCATGGTATGTGACGTAAACTAAACACCGGTATCAACCAATCCGGAATCGACAATTGTCAACAGTAATGATGAGGCTGTATGGAGATTTTAGTATATGACCCATATGAACGTTCAACCAGATTTGATGATATGAAACGAACATCATGATGTCTTCAATTTCAGCATCATTCGAAACTGTTGTCAAATTTCCTTGCATAAAATACTACCTTGCTATGCCTGTGTAGAGGTTCGAGTTATTAGTGTCTTGCGAATAAGGGCTTTCGGTTATTGATGCTGAACTTCTCTGAGTGTTATACACGATAGTACAACCATTACAAATCTCCAGAACAGGTCATGACTGTATGCAGGAAAATGTGTAATTAGGCCAGGTTGGTGTGATGATCCTAGAGTTTTAATGATGCAGGGACCATTCATCATTTATATAATGGTGTATGGTTATCTAAAGAGCTAAACCTGTCACAGACACGATTTCAACGGATTTAGCTACATTCAACTTCCAAACAATATTTTCAAACTGCCTGGTCATCCATGTGCCTAATTTTAAGGCAAATCATTTCATCATAATGGCAAATGGGCGGTTAGTTTGAATGAAAGTGAATTAATTTCTGAACTTTGTTATCGAACTATCTGTCTATGCAGCTGACGATGTGGGCATACTCTCTGTATCAACGCTGACGTTTTTCATGTTCTACCAAAGATGTTAGCAAGATATATGATACTCCCTTTCAGCAACCATCCCAGTCGAGCAGGGTCACAGCCTGTTAGTCCAGTTTCAGGTTTGCAGCATTTCACTATCGAGTATCGGCTTCAATCCGATTGATGACAGAGCCTATGATGACGTTACCACGTATGCATGGTTCCCTTACCATATTCGTTTTCATTCGGACCAAAGTTATACATCCAGGTACGAATCATCATCACGAATACCATGGTCTACCTTAACACTCATGAGACGAGTTGACATTCATTTAAACAGCCAATTATGGAGTGGTCTAGTGGCGCTTCTGTTTGGCTGACGCACACTTGCATTCCGACCTCAGCCCCGGGCCCCTGTGACCGACGTCATCAATGAATTATTTACGTTCGAAAAAGCCGTTTGCTAGGGCTCTCGGCAGTAGAAGAGATAGAGGGAGGGAATGGCGTGGTAGCGGGGCTGGAGTCACCAAGGAATCAACTTGTTGATTTCCTGGATATTTTGCCACCATCAGATTCATCAGTATGTCTATCATGTGTGTTTGGAGACGATGCTGGTGTTATTGGATTTTCTGCATTCTATCTTTTGCAATCTCTGAAAGAGACCATTGGGTATGCATTTATGCAGCTCCCAGCAGGCAGCAGCTTTCAAGGGATAATGCCCAGAGGTAATAGTGGTATCAAAATCTTCAGAAAAGCTCTAAAAGAGCAATGTTTATGCATTTTAAGAAGCAAACATCGCATTTCAAATACAGACATCTAACACATATGGCCATCTCTGGCTATGAAACAAATTGTAGTTGGCACCACCGAGTGGATTACCCCTTCAACACGTTTGCAGGACTAAAACATAAAATTTGCTGGGATACCAAGTTGACCAACCTGGATTAGCAAACAATCGGTGGCCAAGATGGAAAGAAAGGGTAACGTCTTAAAAACGATGCAAATTCTAAGGTGGCCAACATTAGCTCATCATAAAGGGTGACCATATGCTGTAGCATTTGTAAATTGAGAAAGTATTTGTACTCATCAAGGTTAATTGCAATTATAACAAAAGGCTGGAGGCCGAATATGGTAGATTAAGATGAATATTCCATTTCGTCAGATTCATACCAATAATGACAGAAGAACAAAATTTGGTGGGAAGATACGGATAGGAAAGACGATTGGTAGTCAAGATGAGAATCAATGGAAATATCGCAATATCTCGGAATATTTCCTTAATGGTCCTTCTCCATGTCTTCCGTACGACCACTGTTTGTCCGCTTACGCTCTTCAAAGAAACATAACAGGATTTACCACTTAATTTGGTTCAAGTTAAAATGAGAAAATAAAATAACCCCCAAATTATCATCATTATCATTCAGTCGCGGTGACTGTCATCTGTCATCACAGCATCAGATGAAGGTTTCAATAGATGCTTCAGTGAAAAAGGGCATGGAGATACAGGTTGGTACTTTTCGGCTATCTAACCATAATGGAAATATCGGAAGGACCATACCCAAAAAGGGGGTGGGGTCATTCTCTATATTGATGAAAACATTAACGCGTGTAAAATACGAGACGATCTGTCTCAACTGGACCAAGATGGCGAGTATGAATCTCTCTTCGTCGAGCTGGAATCCCAAAACCAAAAATATATCGTGGGTATTTTCTATCGACCGCCTGACAAAAATGTTTCCAAACTCAACCAACATCTGCAAAGATTTTTGACACAGCCTGAGATCCAAAAAAATAAATGCATCTTAATGGGCGATTTCAATATAGACCTATTTAAAACTGACAGACATGGCCCATCCAAACAATTTTTAAATATATTGAAATCACACTATTTCTTTCCACAAATAACCAAACCGACCCGCGTAAAACGCCGTTCTGCAACCCTCATCGATAACATCTTCTTAAACTTTCACGAAAACAATCTCCTGTCTGGTATATTATTGACGGATATATCCGACCACTTTCCCATTGTTCATATACTGAAGGGCGACACAGACAACATAACCCCAGAACACGCTATAACCTTCCGCCGAATTACTCCGGACTCCAAAACATTATTTACTGAGAGAATTAAAGACACGAACTGGGATGAAATCACTAGTAGGGACGATGCCAATGTAGTACTAGAATTGTTTTCACATAAATTTCTACAAATATATAATGAGTGTTTTCCATTAATTACTACGAAAAAATCTAGGAAGAAAAAATAATTAAACCTTGGATTACATATGGCATATTAGAATCAATTCACGAAAAGAACAAATTATACAGAAATTATCTAGTAAGTCCAAACAACGAAACACATAAACAGTATAGAATTTATCGGAACAAATTAAACCATTTGATTAAATTATCTAAGAAACAATATTTTGAAGATAAATTCAATTCATCCAACCATGACATAAAAGGTACCTGGAAAATCTTAAACCAGCTCATGAACCGGAAAATAAATACTGTGACAGCAAAAAAGTTTACGATCAATGGTCAAGAAATTAGTGATCATTCAGAAATCGCATCAAAATTTAACACATATTTTACATCAATTGCCGAACAACTGGACTCTAGAATTCCTAATACCAGTGCGTCTTTTCAAAAATATCTGAAAAACATCATACATGAAAATTTTGAATT
>JAVTVY010007868.1:0-44223 GCA_036873755.1 Hanleya hanleyi
TTCAGTTCTAGCTATATTCCAGTGTGCTAGAAATCAAACTGCCCAAAGTAATGTGCCAGTGGCCCGTGTGACGGTCAGGTGTAAGAAAACGACTCGTAGTAAAACGAGGTGAATGTTAACGGAGTGCAGCTTCTTATTCAGAATATACCAGTCTGCTGTAAGGCCCGACGCCGACGAAGACGAAGCATACGGTGACTTTGTACAGCGACGGACAGTAGTGGGGAAAATGGTCCCTGAAACGTTGAGGAATCAGGGTGGAGGATGGGTCTTGGAGATAAGTTAGTGATGAGGGACTAGATAGCTGCAATTCGCCATATTTTCAGCATATTTCTTGTACATGTTTTTCTTGACTGAAGTTCAGTTGTTCCACAATTAAACATTCTTTAAATTTTCCCATATAATGCTTGAAGAGAGTTATACACTCTAGAACTTTATTCTAGTCTCTCCTTCATGTTTAGTATCTTTCTACAGACTTACGAAAGATACTCGTGCCCAAGAAAAGCTTGGGACCCAAAATCCCTCAACACATGGCAATATCCTCGGATGACGCCAGTACATCTCTAGACCAACCCGAAACCCCATAAAATACCGTAGAAAGCGTGCCAGTAATCAAACCGTATGCCCCACAAAAGACACTGGCAGAAAAACAACAAAAAAACTTTGTTTTGTTAGCATGGGAACTGGAACGAATATTATAAACAAAATTTGACGGTTTTGTCCGACGTGTGTGAGAGGTTGTCTATGGCTGGCATGCTTCATGACTTTTCGTCTTTTTAATGAAAATGATGTCCAATAGTGCGCGAAGGTAAAGGTAAGTGCGCGGTAATTATGTTTGTAAATCACCATAGAAAAGTATGCGTTGTCGGCATAGCGGTGAGGGAATTGAGACGCTATGAATCTTTAACTACGTCACAGTGTCAGTGTTGGGGAAAGCCGACCAGACCCTTCCTCATACAGAGGGTGTAACGCTCCTCTCTGCATGGGCGTCCTGGGTCAGATCGAGTTTCTGTCAGAAATTAGTGTGATACCTCTCACAAGATGATCTGTCATTAATCTGCCGGGATATCTGCATCACCTGCTGCGTTATAACAGCTGGTTTCATTCAGTTCTTGCGCTAATTTCAACTCCGAACACATGTGCTGTACGTTTCTGATGACCATCGGGA
This sequence comes from Hanleya hanleyi, assembly GCA_036873755.1. NCBI lineage: Eukaryota > Metazoa > Mollusca > Polyplacophora > Lepidopleurida > Hanleyidae > Hanleya > Hanleya hanleyi. The sequence goes on from JAVTVY010007868.1 coordinate 1,166, forward strand.
AATTGTACACACTCTCACGGGATCACGAAAACAGTAGAAGACATGGAATGTACATTAAAGCAATCCTTGAGGTGTGTATTATTCAATAGGATATATTTGCAGGAACATCGGGAAACGACAACTCTCAAAACTTCAAAAGACCTCCAGCTGTCATGTTCCATTACCTGCTTCGTTCGACTCAACCTCTCCGCGACGTGGTTACATTGTATCCCAGAATGCACTTTCCTCTCTCAGAGGGCTGTTTCCCCTCCCACCGTGACATATTGACCAATCAGATCACTGACTTAAGCACCCCGACCATAGCGACCGTGACAACAGATTCGAAAACACCATAGCTTGTGCGATACCCAGTGGCAGAAGAACATGCACCTTTTCAACAACCATGAACATTAATAAATATAAGGAAACATAGTTTAAAACAAAATCTATTTGAAGAGAAAATAAACCCATTGATCTCCATTCATCTACCATCAAACATCCAACAAGTCAGGCAAATGTAGAAAACACCGAAGCTTTAAAGGCGGTCCGCGATGTCAGTGTATCCGACTTCACCTTCCCACTGAAGGACTTGAATCGGGTTGAAACGCACGGATTTCTATAAAATCTCACTGGTCTATCCATTAATATTTTATTGTTATGCGTGCTTGGATTAAATATTTTACATTCGGTATCAGCGAATAGTTTTTGCAGCGAAAGTAAAACCCAAACGTATTTTACCATCAGCGCAGTTTTTCTAGGTCACGTAACTGGAGTGTGGGCGGAACGCGGTTTGCTATGCAAGTTGGTCAAGGGTTCGCCTTTGGCTCACAAATAGAAACCTTGACGTGGTGAAGATGCTTGTAGACCTGCGTGCCGCAAGTAAGAAGATCTTCGAAATAACCTGGAACCAGAAACCCTCTATCCACCCTATAAAACACCGAGGACGGCACGAGACACAGACAGAACGAACAAGTATAGGTACAGCATAATTGGTGCACAATGATCACCCATTGAAATAGGTATATGCTGTTGAATGAGTGAATAGGGTTTAACGTCGCTTTCCACATAATATGCTGTTGATTATTGCGCTTTCAACTTTCCTATCTATTATTAATGAGGCGTTCAGCAGCAAGGAAACATCCCACGAATTATATCCCGTCCTGCCAAATAACTCTTATTGTATCTTTTCGCCAGTTACAAAATCTGGATGAGGTATGGAACCGGGAATGGATCAACGAGTTGAAGAAAACAAGATAATTTAGATAGATAGATAATCTTCTTTATTGTCGGATGAGATTTGCACAATAAGCATTAGCCAGAGGCTAGTCAATCAGACATTTAAAAGATAGCAGTCTAAAATATATACGTAAAAACGTACAAAATGGATATAGCTCTGTTAAAAGCAAGTGGACAAATAAATCATATGTAATGTTAAGATTTCTATTAAAGAAATCGACAAAGCGAGCACCGACACATCGATGCTCGCTTTGTCCATTGAAACAGCTTTGTCCTACAAGCAGCTTGAACTGACGGAACTAAGCCAGCTTGCCTAATTTCCAAAGGGAGGGAAATCCGAAGGGAAGGGAAAAGCGAAGCATTGTTTTTACAGATTCCATCAATGTGTGAGTCGAAATAGTAAGCAGGAATCACTATACTGTTAACTGGAGGTGCCGTTCAAGATCAAGTAAATCATAATATATTACATAATTTTGTGACTACGATTAACTGACGCTCATATCTTGCATTGGATTTCATGGACTCATCACAGACGTGAATGCGTATGAATCCTTCCTTTCTTGGGTGAAGGCCATCATTGTGCACGGGAATAGGTCAAACGAGAGTGGTGGCAATTAGCTCTGGTATAGCCTTGTTCCATACTACGTGAGAACGTAGTATAGAACAAGGCTATACCAGAGCTAGGTGGCAATAGTCATGTAAACCGGACTAAACTGGTAATGACCTAAGTTTAGCTATAGCTGGCAGATCTGCACAATCTCATGGTTTTTGCGCTGTCATTTATAGCTGGTAGATCTCTTTAGAGTGCACAGTCTCATGTTTTTTTTAGCTCTGTCAGTTATAGCTGACCCAGGCCTGTCGGATGCACAATCTCATGGTTTTTGCGCCGTCATTTATAGCTGGTAGATCTCTATAGAGTGCACAGTCTCATGTTTCTTTTAGCTCTGTCAGTTATAGCTGGCCCAGTCCTGTCGAATGTACAATCTCATGGTTTTTGGGCTATGTCATTTATAGCTGGCAGATCTCTACAGAATACACAATCTCATGGTGTTTGTGCTATGTCAGTTATATCTGACCGAGTCCTGTCATATGCACAATCTCAGGTGTTGGGGCTATGTCATTTATAGCTGGCCGAGTCCCATCGAATGCAGAATCTCATGGTTTTTAGGCTATGTCAGAGCTGACCGAGTCCTATCGAATGCACAATCTCATGTTTTTGGCCATGTCAGAGCTGACCGAGTCCTATCGAATGCACAATCTCGTGGTTTTTAGGCTATGTCAGAGCTGACCAAGTCGTATCGAATGCACAATCTCATGGTTTTTAGGCTATGTCAGTGCTGACCGAGTCCTATCGAATGCACAATCTCATGGTTTTTAAGCTATGTCAGAGCTGACCGAGTCCTATCGAATGCACAATCTCATGTTTTTGGGCCATGTCAGTTATAGCTGACCGAGTCCTATCGAATGCACAATCTCATGGTTTTTAGGCTATATCAGAGCTGACCGAGTCCTATCGAATGCACATTTTCTTCTCTAAATTTCCCGACTAAGTGGTGATGACCTAAGTTTAGCTATAGCTGGCAGATCTCTTTAGAGCAGATCTTTACAGCTGACCCAATCCTGTCGAATGCACCTCATGGTTTTTGGGTTATGTCATTTATAGCTGGTAGATCCCTACAGACTGCACAATCTCATGGTTTTTGGCTGACCGAGTCCTGTCGAATACACAATCTCATGGTTTTTGAGCTATGTCAGTTACAGCTGGCCGAGTCCTATCGAATGCACAATCTCATGATTTTTGGGCTATGTCAATTATAGCCGACCGAGTCTTATCGAATACATATTCTCGTGTTTTTTGGGCCATGTCAGTTATAGCTGGCCGAGTCCTATCGAATGCACATTCTCTTCACTTTCTCCTCTGCCTATTCGTTCGTTATTTAGTTCCTTTCTTTAAAATTCGCCAGAAATTGCTATGTGGTCATGTGGATGTCGCGCATCACAATTGAGGTCAAAGGGGTCGAAGGTCACCGTGGCACAAAAATCAGAAATCTTCAAACATTGTAATTTTTGTTAGTAGATATATGAGAGGAATACAATGAGTCGCATAGCATATTTGAGTTCAGAGGTCAATGTTACAGAGGTCACTGTTACAGAGGTCAATGTTACAGAGGTCAATGTTACAAAGGTCTATGTTACAGAGGTCAATGTTACAGAGGTCTATGTTACAGAGGTCTATGTTACAGAGGTCAATGTTACAGTGGTCTATGTTACAGAGGTCTAAGTTACAGAGGTCACTGTTACAGAGGTCAATGTTACAGAGGTCAATGTTACAGAGGTCAATGTTACAGAGGTCAATATTACAGAGGTCAGTGTTACAGAGGTCTATGTTACAGAGGTCAATGTTACAGAGGTCAATGTTACAGTCACCCATAAGTCAGAGTCGATCGTTTTCTGTGAGGGGATACGTTAGTGGTAGACAGGTCAGGTTTACACAACGAGGTCAAAGGTCGCTGTGCCCCAAAAACATTCACGATCGATTTTATTGGCGAGTGGATAAGTTGGTGAGAGTCACCCATTAATAAATATGGTTCGGAGAGTTGGTCATACAGATTCTGAAATTTGGCGGAGATCACAAGAATAAAGTATGCACACTAAGCATAATGTCAAACGAAATTCGAGGTAACCCGAACTGCTACAGTTGTAAGTCTTACTGTCAGTTAAACGACAGCGCTTTCCCTGACCAAATTAAACGTCGACATGATTTTCAAGCTATAGAACTTGAGTATCCCATCTTCATTTTATCGAGCCAATTTCTACGTTGCCACTTCGAACCAATCAGAACATACACACCGATTTTGTGTGAAGTGACATCAACCTCAAGTGGCGGCGTCATTCCTCCCAATATGGTGCTTGCGTTGGCCCAGTATATAGGTCAGCCAATCAATAACGTTCTTCTATGGCACATTTCGAAATTCAAATGGTTTCGAGGTCAGTGACGTCTCGTGTCTATTTATAAGTTCTTTGAGCAATGAAGGAGCCAGATATATCAAGAGAAGTTCGAAGTGGGGACGTATAAATTGGCTTGATAAAATGAAGATATCCGAGTGATTGACGTACTTCAACGGAAGGTTTATAGTAAATTCATGTTATGATTCTCCGAGAGAGTTTCATTCCGCTTGGATGTTCCGAATACTAGAATATGAACTTCGTCAGCATTTCGAACGATAATTTGCACTGATCAACAGGAATTGGTCAGTGGAGCAGATTTACATTAACACGATGGGTTATGACAGATCCGAGGCCAGCAGAGTGAATTTTGATATAGACCTACATACGAATATATGAACGAAAATAATATCTGCAGAGAAGACAAATTTGCAAGTATATGTATGTTCAGTACTATTCTGGGAAAAGCCTTATTGCGAATGTGGAAACTGAAATGTGAAATTTATTAAGCTGTTAACTGCGGAATATATGTTGATCTGTTTATGCAGCCCGAATATTGGCATGTTAGAATGCACAGTTGGAACTTCCTTGCTGTCTCACAACAGTTCTCCAGTAGAGCTGTCTCTCTTCAACTGAGGTTTTGAAACTTTGTGAAGCTCTGTGTCGGAGGTGCGCCAGCATTGAAATGTCGCTGACGTAAGACCAGACCCACGACTCCTAATATGATCTGGAAACTGGCAGCAACAACTGCTGCGCCAAACGAGATGTACAACTGCATGTGGAGAAGGGATGAATAGGCGCCTTCATTGCTCTCATTCTCCGAGAAGCCATAGATCCCACATCCGATTAGTGAACACGCACCTGAGAAACAAAAGAATGCCCTAATCAGTAGTTGTATAGTCCTGTATTGCCGTATTCAGGATTTTTCTCCCTTATGCCACTAGGGGCGCAGTGGTGGATGGGACTTCTGATAAGTACCAAAGGCCCTCGCATTTAGTTATATAATTAATTATTCATTTATTCTATAATATAAAAGTTAGAATGTCCACAAGAACTATCGTTATATGTAAAAACTGAAGACAGATATAGGCCTACCCCGAAATAAATTAGTTTTTCATACAAATAGTCTGGAATAGTTTCCCAATCCGTAAATGGAAATACTTGCAGGGTCTTTTGGTAAACCGAGTTCATTACTACCCAAGAAAACGTATTGATGCAGATGCATCAATGCCGGCGGAAACGTTTGTAGCTTATAATCTGCGTATTACAAGCCGATTACGTGTGCATCTGGTGAATACAGGTCACGATGCACCATTAATATGGTTAAAACAACGTCGATTTGTTTGTTTTCATTAAAGGTTTGACTAATGTTGTTCGCGCAAGGACCCATCTGGAAAGTGTGGGGTTAGCCGGAAGTTAAGTGCTTGCTGGCAAAATGTGCACATGAACCGCATGTCCAACTAGGACTTTGAAAGTAATGTTTTCTGGTTGACGTATTAAGTCACTTCATATAGCCTGATGTAAGAGTTCGCGCTGTGGCATTATATGGGACCCATCATCAAGCCACTATTTCTTTATTGATGTGTGTTATTGCAAATTAAGCCTAGATCGACTTTCTCTACACATCAATCCGATCCGCGTGTTTTACTGTTTCGAGTTTTTAGTAACTCGCAGTTCAATCTCAAACATTTTGCTGCAGACGTACAGGTGAATAACTTGATCATGTATGGTCATCGTATCGGTCTCTCAGCCATAATAAAATAGTACTAAAGGAAATTTATTCGATGAATTCGTTATAACAGAATTAATATTAATGTGTTAACCAGGAACGGGTGATACAATCCTGTCGTTTTACGACGTGAAACTAGTTGGATCACTCCACTGCACGTCTGTGAAGTATGGCTCGACAAAACACCTGTTACTTGTCCAATATCAAGATGGCCGCTCCCATGTTTACTGGATTCAGATATCCGGCGGCGCTGCGCCGCCGGAAAAAAAGCACATTGTTATGCCTTCAACCTTGAAGAGCGGCGGTGATTCAGGGGGAGATAATGCAATTTAGTGCTACAAAGGATATTCTATTGTTTATACGTCAGATCCAACATTCTCTATAGCTGTCTTCCCAAAAGAATTCCCACGTCAATACAAGCGTCTGGTCCGTCATTCAATATTCAGCCGTTGTCCATTAAAGAATTTCCGTGTCCATAATCCAAACAGCATTAGCTCCAAATTCAGAAAAAAAGACTCATAAACATAGGCTAGGTTCCTGCAAGAGAGAAGCGGTCAACGGTTTTCAATGATGCCGGTGTGGAGGCTAAGAATGTCCGGTGGCTAAGAGTGTCCGTCCCCTATCTTCTATCCCAGCTAGGACACTTTTCTCCACATTGGGGGCAAGTGTCCGTCTTTGGTTGCAACAGAAAAGGATATGAAAAGGGGCACTAATCACCAGGACATTCTTATCCATCACACCGGCAAATCAATTACTCTCTTCGGAAAAACGCCCAAAAATATTCTTGCAACCGGTACCTCTACTTTTCGGGGAGATACAGGGTGAGTCAAAACATGTCCACCTGTGGTTTTATTCAAGTATTCATATGAAGTTGTAATTGATTGTGTTTACGAATATAACACATGGGAGGGTACTTCATCTCCCCAGTATATTCATCCATGGTATGTTTTATTAATGGAAGAAAATATTATTTCTTGTGTATATATCAATGACGCTCGTGGAAGGAAAGTGCATCCTCCCCAACACAGAAATTAGTGAACACAGCAGCAGACGAAGAAACAGGAATTAGACTCTTCACTGTTTATCTATTTTCAGATATTTCTGTGGCAAATTTTTCCAATGTCATGTAGCAACTCTCGGAGAAAAATTCTTTGAGTGCTTTGTAACCCAGACGTAAATGTCGAATTCAGCAGTTGTGCAAAAGGGAACACTCATCGGACGTGGGATGAGTGAAAATTATAATTTCTTTTCATGCAAAACCACGACACACTCCAAGGTGACAAAGTTGAGACAACCCCTCAAAATTCTAAAATATGGAGAGACTGCGTTGAATCATTTAGCCTATAGTCTCCGTGGTTACACGATTTACCATACATAATATCATTTCATGCATCACCACGATACCCTGCAGGCTACAAAGTCGAGACAAACCCCTCAAAGTACGTGTTAACGTATGGAGAGACTGCGTTACACGATTTACCATAGAATTATGAACAGCAGGAGATTCACTGCTAATTATAAAGTACGGCAAATGAGAGATGGCAACAAATCTAGTGTTTTGTGATACTTGACCACTTACATTTCCCTGGTTGAATAACGTTTCGATTTCCACCGATCCTCTCACTCAAATTACTTTTGACCGGTCCCTAATCACACATCACTTCTCTTTGATTATTATCATTAAAGAATTTGTTCAGATGTACAGATAGGAGTAGTCTGCAGCTACTTGTAAGGTGACGATATGCATTTCACGAAACATACTAAAGTTTCAGAATTTTTCAGAGAAAAGAAACAAATATATTCACGAGCTTTTGGCAATGTTAAAGCATACAAATCTTGCCCACAGTCAGTCACCGGAAGAAGGGAAATTTGAACAGCCATTCTTCTGTTCTCGCTCAGGATGGACTGCCCCCATTATCACATTTGAATACTATAATTTAAAGTGATCGTAAACCCATCAAATGAAAGACCATTAGAAACTGTGTGGAGAAATATTTATTGTAAGTTTTTACGTTTTTATTACACAGAGTAAGCTGCAAATAAAGAATTGTATTCTATGGTGGTCTGTTGCAATCATATTTAGATCTAGTGCCGTCACACTGCCTTAATACATATATTTCAAACTTTCCAATGCTTGATTCAAGCTTAAGGTGTGTATACTTTGAGTTTCAACACAGACTCACTATTCCAATGTGCATGTTTCACCAAAATCTGGGAGATGGTAACTCAAAAGTGTCAAGTCAATTTGAATATTGCTTTTAATTTCCCAGATTTTGGCGAAACAAGCACATTGGAATCGTGAGTCTGTGTTGAAACTCAAAGTATGCACACCTTAAGCTTGAATCGAGCATTGGAAAGTGCATACACAGTTTGAAATATATGTATTAAGGGAGTAGAGGACGTTCGTTTCTAGAGGTTGAATTTTTTTTTAAATTTTAGGGTTTTTTCACCCGGTTAGGAGAAGATGATCCATGAAAAAAAAATATGGGTCACCATACTCGTTAAAAAAATATGGCAGCCAAATGCATGTATACCACTTAAAAGCCATAACACTGAATACATAGGAAAATTTGAATTTTTTCTTCTTAGATGTTCAATAAATCATACTTCCCAAGGTCAAATTTTCCCCATTTTGCTATATAATACTAAACACATATAGTGCTTGTTAAATATGTAATAAAAACAGGGGGACACCATACTTTCTTAGAAAATATTAGCGGTATAACAGATAAACGGAGCCTTTTCAGTCCTATTTCCAGGAGGGGGTGGGGTGGGGAATCGGGGTGGGTGTGGAGAATATTATTGAAGATCAATTTATTAGCCATTCAGAAGTTTTGTTTCAGTTGAAACTGAATAAGAGTGAATTTGGGGGGTATTCCGAAGGAATAATTTTTAATCTATGGAGCACTTTGCACCCTTCAACCATTGAATTTAAAATGCCAATTTTTTGGTCCATCCCATCACACTATCGAACCACCAGTAAAACGCATAAAAGGTTGTGTTGTGTCTTTAGTTGATTTTTATTCCATTTTGATATGTCTGCGTACTTTTGTTAGGAAATTCAGCTTGTTTTGAAACATTTGACAAATGACCATGTTGTAGCCCCATAAGAGAAGGGAAATGAACGTCCTCTACTCCCTTAAGGCAGTGTGACGTCACTGGACCTAAATATGATTGCAACAGAAGTAGTGTGTAAAGGGGAAATTGAACTAAATTTCACCCGGATGTAGAGGTCATTTGGGGCGGGAACGTGGAGGAGAGGTCAAGTGCAGTATAGTTCCGGCAGAAGGACCAAAAGCTACCTCCAGCACAGGAGAGTTCCAATTGTTGGAGAGGATGGATACAGGATGTATTCATCCGCAGTGATGCGGTCTGGCCGCGGTTTTGGCGGTGATTCGGTCTCGGGAAAAAGCTTCCGCGGAGAAAAAGTAGTCCCTAGATAAAATGGTCGGATGGGGTCGAGTGAGGTATCAAAGTGAAGCTTAGGTGAAGGGGCATCTAATGGGCTGGGTGTGGGGTTGACATATCGGCCTTCTGCGCATGCGCGGTGGCCGAAGGGTATGAAAATAGACGTTTTGGCATCTAGGGAGCCCCTAGTGGACCGATGGGGTCGAGTGAGGTATCAAAGTGAAGCTTAGGTGAAGGAGCATCTGAGGGGCTGGGTGTGGGGTTGAACTATCGGCATTCTGCGCATGCGCGGTGGCCCAAGGGTATGGAAATAGACGTGTTGGAGCTAGGGGAGCTACTAATGGTCCAATGGGGTCGAGTGAGGTATCAAAGTGAAGCATTCGTGAAGGGGCATCTGAGGGGCTGGGTGTGGGGTTGAACTATCGGCATTCTGCGCATGCGCGGTGGCCCAAGGGTATGAAAATAGCCGTGTTGGGATCTAGGGGAGTCCCTATTGGTCCAATGGGGTCGAGTGAGGTATCGATGTGAAGCATTCGTGAAGGGGCATCTGATGGGCTGGGTGTGGGGTTGAACTATCGGCATTCTGCGCATGCGCGGTGGCCCAAGGGTATGAACATAGCCGTGTTGGCATGTAGGGGAGTTACTAATGGTCCAATGTGGTCGAGTGCGGTATCAAAGTGAAGCATTCGTGAAGGGGCATCTGATGGACTGGGTGTGGGGTTGAACTATCGGCATTCTGCGCATGCGCGGTGGCCCAAGGGTATGAAAATAGACGTTTTGGGATGTAGGGGAGCCACTAATGGTCCAATGGGGTCAAGTGAGGTATCAAAGTGAAGCCTAGGTGAAGGGGTATTTGATGGCTGGGTGGGTGCATGTAAAATTTTTCCTGAAAAAAAAAATACGGAACACGGACTTTATCGAAAAACCTAGGAAAATGCCTATATGGGGTATGAGGGGTATATAGGTCGCCGGGCTTAACGGGGCTTGTCTATCAATAGAGTTATCTCCCCCTAGTTCCAGGGTGGGTGTATGTAAAAATTTTCCTGAAAAATACGGAATACGGACTTTATCCTAAATTACGGGAAAATGCCTATATGGGGTATGGGAGGTATAGGACCATCCTGGGAAACGTACTTCTATACATTTGCGGTAGGGTTGTGGGGTCTCGTTTTACTCGTCTCGTCATTTAGAACATGATAGGAAGTGTCCCCGTGCGAATCGGTGAAATTTTTGAAAAGTACGATATAGCCTCATATAGTCCCATACTGAGGGTATAGGATCAATGTTTGTCCCCTGGGAAACGTACTTCTATACATTTGCGGTAGAGTTGTGGGGTCTCGTTTTACTCGTCTCGTCATTTAGAACATGATAGGAAGTGTCCCCGTGCGAATCGGTGAAATTTTTGAAAAAAGTCACCGAGCCCCATATAGACCCATACTGGGGTATAGGTTCAATGTTTATCCTACTGGGAAACCCACTTCTGTACATTTGCGGTAGGGTTGTGGGGTCTCGTTTTACTCGTCTCGTCATTTAGAACATGATAGGAAGTGTCCCCGTGCGAATCGGTGAAATTTTTGAAAAAGTACGATATAGCCTCATATAGTCCCATACTGAGGGTATAGGACCGATGTTTGCCCCCCCCCCTGGGAAACGTACTTCTATGCATTTGCGGTAGGATTGTGGGGTCTCGTTTTACTCGTCTCGTCATTTAGAACATGATAGGAAGTGTCCCCGTGCGAATCGGTGAAATTTTTGAAAAAAGTCACCGAGCCTCATATAGTCCCATACTGAGGGTATAGGATCAATGTTTGTCCCCCTGGGAAACGTACTTCTATGCATTTGCGGTAGGGTTGTGGGGTCTCGTTTTACTCGTCTCGTCATTTAGAACATGATAGGAAGTGTCCCCGTGCGAATCGGTGAAATTTTTGAAAAAAGTCACCGAGCCCCATATAGACCCATACTGGGGTATAGGTTCAATGTTTATCCTACTGGGAAACCCACTTCTCCACATTTGCGGTAGGGTTGTGGGGTCTCGTTTTACTCGTCTCGTCATTTAGAACATGATAGGAAGTGTCCCCGTGCGAATCGGTGAAATTTTTGAAAAAGTACGATATAGGCTCATATAGTCCCATACTGAGGGTATAGGACCGATGTTTGCCCCCCCTGGGAAACGTACTTCTATGCATTTGCGGTAGGGTTGTGGGGTCTCGTTTTACTCGTCTCGTCATTTAGAACATGTTAGGAAGTGTCCCCGTGCGAATCGGTGAAATTTTTGAAAAAAGTCACCGAGCCCCATATAGTCCCATACTGAGGGTATAGGTTCAATGTTTGTCCCCCTGGGAAACGTACTTCTATGCATTTGCGGTAGGGTTGTGGGGTTTCGTTCTACTCGTCTCGTCATTTAGAACATGATAGGAAGTGTCCCCGTGCGAATCGGTGAAATTTTTGAAAAAGTACGATATAGCCTCATATAGTCCCATACTGAGGGTATAGGACCGATGTTTGCCCCCCTGGGAAACCTACTTCTCCACATTTGCGGTATGGTTGTTTGGATTTGTTTTCTTAGTCTCGTCAAAACAAACATGATAGGAAGTGTCCTGGAGCGAATCGGTGAAATTTTTGAAAAAGTCACCGAGCCCCATATAGTCCCATACTGGGGGTATAGGATCAATGTTTGTCCCCCTGGGAAACGTATTTCTATACATTTGCGGTAGGGTTGTTTGGATTTGTTTTTCACGTCTCGTCAATTAGAACATGATAGGAAGTGTTCCGGCACGAATCGGTGAAATTTTTGAAAAAGTACGATATAGCCCCATATAGTCCCATACTGGGGGTAAAGGATCAATGTTTGTCCCCCTGGGAAACGTACTTCTATACATTTGCGGTAGGGTTGTTTGGATTTGTTTTCTTAGTCTCGTCATTTAGAACATGATAGGAAGTGTCCCGGCACGAAACGGTGAAATTTTTGAAAAAAGTCACTGAGGCCTGGGTAGGCCCATAGGCCTATACTGCATGGCTATGGGTGTATAGGGCCATACGGGGTGGACATGTTGGAGTCTAGGTGAGTCCCTAATGGTCCAATGGGGTCGAGTGAGGTCTTATTTTGAAGCTCTCGTGGATGAGCACTTGACTACACTAATGGTTCGTCCGTGTTCAATCGTCTGCGCATGCGCAGACTGACCCGTAGTATAGAAAGCAGGCATTTTGGGGGTATGTGGGTGTGTGTTTGGGTTAGAGATGGGCTATTCACGGTTCGAATGGGTCGTGTGATGTATCCATGTGAAGCCTATGTGAGGGAGCCTCTGATGGCGTGGGTGTGGGGTTGAACTATCGTCATTCTGCGCATGCGCAGCCTGGCCGTAGTATGGAAATAGACGTTTTTGGGGTCTAGCCGAGCCCCTCATGGGCCTATTGGGTCGAGTGAGGTATCCATGTGAAGGCTAGATGTGGGGGCTAGACTAATTATATATTCTGTATTATACAATCGGATAGCGGTTTTCGTGAATAACAAGAAGTTCAGCAATGTTTATATAGTTTATTATCCCCAATGTTACATCATACCCAGGCTGGGGGAGCCGCCCTGGGTATGTTTAGTATGTTCACAGCAAAACAAATTGAAATATCAAACACCATGTTTTATTATTTAACGCACCGTCACATTAGGTACAAGTGTTTACTGAGCTCAAGTCAACGATCAGCATGTAGACATAGAGAGTATGTGCGGCATGTTATGGTATTCATCAGTGCGCGGGTGACGCATTCAACCGATGGCAGTGGTCGGTCAGCTTGGTAAGGAAAAACGTGACATTGGTTACCCTCTCTACCACCCATTGTATGTTGGGGCGTTGACGATGTGCCCATCTCAAGGGTTCCACGGTGTCCAGTATCTCCAGCATCGTCTCTAGTGACCTCCGGTTAATGATGGTGAACGGCTGGTCAGACACATAGATATTATTGCCGGGATAATAATACCGTAACTGGCCCGTCTTTTTGTGACGTAAGATGTACCCGAAAGCGACATTCAATTTGAAGGCCGTAGTTTGATCTTTGAAGATGGCTTCCACGTAGCTGCGTAGACGGGTGCGGTTGGTCAGTGGAAAATTGTAAATATCTTGAATAGGGCCATGAGGGTGGAAACAGTGCCGTGTCATGGACCAATGGCGCCGATCGATGTCACTCACTGGATGGTTGTCCTGTAAGATATCGCCCAGAAAATGTTCGATGTTGTCAGGCGTATGACTCGAAATCGTAACGCTGGGGTCCGGCTGGATATCCAGGGTCTTCTGAACTGTGGGTATAGGCGGGCTGTTCTTCATCGAATCACCAGTGGCGTTCGTCTCCCCGGGCTTATCTTCACTGGGTCTGACCTTCCGCGGCTCCTCTTCAGTAGGAAGTTGTCGCTCATGCCCTGGTACCGGGGCATGAATCAACCGTTGGTGTCGCAGCAACTGACTGCGTCGTTTGAAGCGTTGACCACAATCGCATGGACGCTTGCGTGGCCCATGAATTGAACGTTCGTGGCACAGTAACTGATCCTCCCGATTAAATGACCCTGCGCAGGTTATACAAGTATACCGTGCATCGTTGTGGGTGGAGGCCTCGTGGCGTCGAAAATTATCTAGACGAGTAAACTGCTTCTGACAAGTTGTGCAAGTGAACATGGAATCGTCCAGAAAATGTTCGATGTTGTCAGGCGTATGACTCTGTACCGGGGCATGAATCAAATGTTGGTGTCGCAGCAACTGACTGCGTCGTTTGAAGAGTTGACCACAATCTTCGCATGGACGCTTGGGTGGCCCATGAATTGAACGTTCGTGGCGCAGTAAAGCATCTTCCCGATTAAATGACCGTGCGCAGGTTATACAAGTATACAGTCCATCGTTGTGGGTGGAGGCCTCGTGGCGTTGTAAATTATCTAGACGAGTAAACTGCTTCTGGCAAGTTGTGCAAGTGAACATCTTGGTGGTTGACAGAGTGTCTGATGAAACGGCCAGGCCGCTTCCCTTTTATAGCACGCTAGCTGGTGATCTATTTTTAGCATACTCTACCCCCAGGGGCTGTTCACAGCATCTGTGACGTCATCAGTACGAGTAGTAGCGAAAGTGAGCGTTTTGGGGCAGTGAAGGATGGTATTTGGTGTAGAGATGGACCATCCTTGGTCCGAATGCGTCATGGGAGGTGCATTATGGGACATATCCAAGATGGCGGATCCATCTCGACCCCAAGGCAAGTGTGACATACATCTACATGTATACGGCAAGTGTGACACACATCTACATGTATACGGCAAGTGTGACATACATCTACATGTATACGGCAAGTGTGACACACATCTACATGTATACGGCAAGTGTGACATACATCTACATGTATACGGCAAGTGTGACATACATCTACATGTATACAGCAAGTGTGACATAAATCTACATGTATACGGCAAGTGTGACATACATATACATGTATACGGCAAGTGTGACATCTACATGTATACGGCAAGTGTGACATACATCTACATGTATACGGCAAGTGTGACATACATCTACATGTATACGGCAAGTGTGACATACATCTACATGTATACGGCAAGTGTGACATACATCTACATGTATACGGCAAGTGTGACATACATCTACATGTATACGGCAAGTGTGACATACATCTACATGTATACGGCAAGTGTGACATACATCTACATGTATACGGCAAGTGTGACATACATCTACATGTATACGGCAAGTGTGACATACATCTACATGTATACGGCAA
Source organism: Hanleya hanleyi (assembly GCA_036873755.1). Taxonomy (NCBI): domain Eukaryota; kingdom Metazoa; phylum Mollusca; class Polyplacophora; order Lepidopleurida; family Hanleyidae; genus Hanleya; species Hanleya hanleyi. The sequence continues at coordinate 16,230 of JAVTVY010007868.1, forward strand.
GTGTGACATACATCTACATGTATACGGCAAGTGTGACATACATCTACATGTATACGGCAAGTGTGACATACATCTACATGTATACGGCAAGTGTGACATACATCTACATGTATACGGCAAGTGTGACATACATCTACGTATACGGCAAGTATACATCTACATGTATACGGCAAGTGTGACATACATCTACATGTATACGGCAAGTGTGACATACATCTACATGTATGCGGCAAGTGTGACATACATCTACATGTATACGGCAAGTGTGACATCTACATGTATACGGCAAGTGTGACATACATCTACATGTATACGGCAAGTGTGACATACATCTACATGTATACGGCAAGTGTGACATACATCTACATGTATACGGCAAGTGTGACATACAAGTGTGATCTACATGTATACATCTAGTGTGACATACATCTACATGTATACGGCAAGTGTGACATACATCATACATCTACATGTATACGGCAAGTGTGACATACATCTGCATGTATACGGCAAGTGTGACATACATCTACATGTATACGGCAAGTGTGACATACATCTACATGTATACGGCAAGTGTGACATACATCTACATGTATACGGCAAATGTGACATACATCTACATGTATACGGCAAGTGTGACATACATCTACATGTATACGGCAAGTGTGACATCTACATGTATACGGCAAGTGTGACATACATCTACATGTATACGGCAACTGTGACATACATCTACATGTATACGGCAAGTGTGACATACATCTACATGTATGCGGCAAGTGTAACATACATCTACATGTATACGGCAAGTGTGACATCTACATGTATACGGCAAGTGTGACATACATCTACATGTATACGGCAAGTGTGACATACATCTACATGTATACGGCAAGTGTGACATACATCTACATGTATACGGCAAGTGTGACGTACATGTATACGTCAAGTGTGACATACATCTACATGTATACGGCAAGTGTGACGTACATGTATACGGCAAGTGTGACATACATCTACATGTATACGGCAAGTGTGACGTACATGTATACGGCAAGTGTGACATACATGTACATCCTTCACTGCTAAAAATTGCCCACTTTCGCTACTACTCGACCTGATGACGTCACCAATGACGTCATAGATGCAGTGGATATCCCTCAAATTGGGGTCTACACCCCGAGAGCTACAACATGATACCTCCCATGACGCATTCGGACCAAGGATGGTCCATCTCTACACCAAATACCACCCTTCACTGCCCCAAAACGCTCACTTTCGCTACTACTCGTACTCATGACGTCACAGATGCTGTGAACAGCCCCCTGGGGGTAGAGTGTGCTAAAAATAGATCATCAGCTAGCGTGCTATAAAAGGGAAGCGGCCTGGCCGTTTCATCAGACACTCTGTCAACCACCAAGATGTTCACTTGCACAACTTGCCAGAAGCAGTTTACTCGTCTAGATAATTTACAACGCCACGAGGCCTCCACCCACAACGATGGACTGTATACTTGTATAACCTGCGCATGGTCATTTAATCGGGAAGATGCTTTACTGCGCCACGAACGTTCAATTCATGGGCCACCCAAGCGTCCATGCGAGGATTGTGGTCAACTCTTCAAACGACGCAGTCAGTTGCCGCGACACCAACGTTTGATTCATGCCCCGGTACAGAGTCATACGCCTGACAACATCGAACATTTTTTGGACGATTCCACCAAGATGTTCACTTGCACAACTTGTCAGAAGCAGTTTACTCGTCTAGATAATTTTCGACGCCACGAGGCCTCCACCCACAACGATGCACGGTATACTTGTATAACCTGCGCAGGGTCATTTAATCGGGAGGATCAGTTACTGCGCCACGAACGTTCAATTCATGGGCCACGCAAGCGTCCATGCGAGGATTGTGGTCAACGCTTCAAACGACGCAGTCAGTTGCTGCGACACCAACGGTTGATTCATGCCCCGGTACCAGGGCATGAGCGACAACTTCCTACTGAAGAGGAGCCGCGGAAGGTCAGACCCAGTGAAGATAAGCCCGGGGAGACGAACGCCACTGGTGATTCGATGAAGAACAGCCCGCCTATACCCACAGTTCAGAAGACCCTGGATATCCAGCCGGACCCCAGCGTTACGATTTCGAGTCATACGCCTGACAACATCGAACATTTTCTGGGCGATATCTTACAGGACAACCATCCAGTGAGTGACATCGATCGGCGCCATTGGTCCATGACACGGCACTGTTTCCACCCTCATGGCCCTATTCAAGATATTTACAATTTTCCACTGACCAACCGCACCCGTCTACGCAGCTACGTGGAAGCCATCTTCAAAGATCAAACTACGGCCTTCAAATTGAATGTCGCTTTCGGGTACATCTTACGTCACAAAAAGACGGGCCAGTTACGGTATTATTATCCCGGCAATAATATCTATGTGTCTGACCAGCCGTTCACCATCATTAACCGGAGGTCACTAGAGACGATGCTGGAGATACTGGACACCGTGGAACCCTTGAGATGGGCACATCGTCAACGCCCCAACATACAATGGGTGGTAGAGAGGGTAACCAATGTCACGTTTTTCCTTACCAAGCTGACCGACCACCGCCATCGGTTGAATGCGTCACCCGCGCACTGATGAATACCATAACATGCCGCACATACTCTCTATTTCTACATGCTGATCGTTGACTTGAGCTCAGTAAACACTTGTACCTAATGTGATGGTGCGTTAAATAATAAAACATGGTGTTTGATATTTCAATTTGTTTTCCTGTGAACATACTAAACATACCCAGAGCGGCTCCCCCAGCCTGGGTATGATGTAACATTGGGGATAATAAACTATATAAACATTGCTGAACTTCTTGTTATTCACGAAAACCGCTATCCGATTGTATAATACAGAATATATAATTAGTCTAGCCCCCACATCTAGCCTTCACATGGATACCTCACTCGACCCAATAGACCCATGAGGGGCTCGGCTAGACCCCAAAAACGTCTATTTCCATACTACGGCCAGGCTGCGCATGCGCAGAATGACGATAGTTCAACCCCACACCCACGCCATCAGAGGCTCCCTCACATAGGCTTCACATGGATACATCACGCGACCCATTCGAACCGTGAATAGCCCATCTCTAACCCAAACACACACCCACATACCCCCCAAAATGCCTGCTTTCTATACTACGGGCCAGTCTGCGCATGCGCAGACGATTGAACACGGACGAACCATTAGTGTAGTCAAGTGCTCATCCACGAGAGCTTCAAAATAAGACCTCACTCGACCCCATTGGACCATTAGGGACTCACCTAGACTCCAACATGTCCACCCCGTATGGCCCTATACACCCATAGCCATGCAGTATAGGCCTATGGGCCTACCCAGGCCTCAGTGACTTTTTTCAAAAATTTCACCGTTTCGTGCCGGGACACTTCCTATCATGTTTGTTTTGACGAGACTAAGAAAACAAATCCAAACAACCCTACCGCAAATGTATAGAAGTACGTTTCCCAGGGGGACAAACATTGATCCTTTACCCCCAGTATGGGACTATATGGGGCTATATCGTACTTTTTCAAAAATTTCACCGATTCGTGCCGGAACACTTTCTATCATGTTCTAATTGACGAGACGTGAAAAACAAATCCAAACAACCCTACCGCAAATGTATAGAAATACGTTTCCCAGGGGGACAAACATTGATCCTATACCCCCAGTATGGGACTATATGGGGCTCGGTGACTTTTTCAAAAATTTCACCGATTCGCTCCAGGACACTTCCTATCATGTTTGTTTTGACGAGACTAAGAAAACAAATCCAAACAACCATACCGCAAATGTGGAGAAGTAGGTTTCCCAGGGGGGCAAACATCGGTCCTATACCCTCAGTATGGGACTATATGAGGGTATATCGTACTTTTTCAAAAATTTCACCGATTCGCACGGGGACACTTCCTATCATGTTCTAAATGACGAGACGAGTAAAACGAGACCCCACAACCCTACCGCAAATGCATAGAAGTACGTTTCCCAGGGGAACAAACATTGGTCCTATACCCTCAGTATGGGACTATATGGGGCTCGGTGACTTTTTTTCAAAAATTTCACCGATTCGCACGGGGACACTTCCTATCATGTTCTAAATGACGAGACGAGTAAAACGAGACCCCACAACCCTACCGCAAATGCATAGAAGTACGTTTCCCAGGGGGGCAAACATCGGTCCTATACCCTCAGTATGGGACTATATGAGGCTATATCGTACTTTTTCAAAAATTTCACCGATTCGCACGGGGACACTTCCTATCATGTTCTAAATGACGAGACGAGTAAAACGAGACCCCACAACCCTACCGCAAATGTATAGAAGTGGGTTTCCCAGTAGGATAAACATTGAACCTATACCGCAGTATGGGTCTATATGGGGCTCGGTGACTTTTTTCAAAAATTTCACCGATTCGCACGGGGACACTTCCTATCATGTTCTAAATGACGAGACGAGTAAAACGAGACCCCACAACCCTACCGAAAATGCATAGAAGTACGTTTCCCAGGGGGACAAACATTGATCCTATACCCTCAGTATGGGACTATATGAGGCTCGGTGACTTTTTTCAAAAATTTCACCGATTCGCACGGAGACACTTCCTATCATGTTCTAAATGACGAGACGAGTAAAACGAGACCCCACAACCCTACCGCAAATGCATAGAAGTACGTTTCCCAGGGGGGGCAAACATCGGTCCTATACCCTCAGTATGGGACTATATGAGGCTATATCGTACTTTTTCAAAAATTTCACCGATTCGCACGGGGACACTTCCTAGCATGTTCTAAATGACGAGACGAGTAAAACGAGACCCCACAACCCTACCGCAAATGTATAGAAGTGGGTTTCCCAGTAGGATAAACATTGAACCTATACCCCAGTATGGGTCTATATGGGGCTCGGTGACTTTTTTCAAAAATTTCACCTATTCGCACGGGGACACTTCCTATCATGTTCTAAATGACGAGTCGAGTAAAACGAGACCCCACAACTCTACCGCAAATGTATAGAAGTACGTTTCCCAGGGGACAAACATTGATCCTATACCCTCAGTATGGGACTGTATGAGGCTATATCGTACTTTTTCAAAAATTTCACCGATTCGCACGGGGACACTTCCTATCATGCTCTAAATGACGAGACGAGTAAAACGAGACCCCACAGCCCTACCGCAAATGTATAGAAGTAGGTTTCCCAGGATGGTACTATACCCCCCATACCCCATATAGGCATTTTCCCGTAATTTAGGATAAAGTCCGTATTCCGTATTTTTTCAGGAAAATTTTTACATACACCTACCCTGGAACTAGGGGGAGATAACTCTATTGATAGACAAGCCCCGTTAAGCCCGGCGACCTATATACCCCTCATACCCCATATAGGCATTTTCCTAGGTTTTTCGATAAAGTCCGTGTTCCGTATTTTTTTTTCAGGAAAAATTTTACATGCACCCACCCAGCCATCAAATACCCCTTCACCTAGGCTTCACTTTGATACCTCACTTGACCCCATTGGACCATTAGTGGCTCCCCTACATCCCAAAACGTCTATTTTCATACCCTTGGGCCACCGCGCATGCGCAGAATGCCGATAGTTCAACCCCACACCCAGCCCATTAGATGCCCCTTCACGAATGCTTCACTTTGATACCTCACTCGACCCCATTGGACCATTAGTGGCTCCCCTAGCTCCAAAACGTCTATTTCCATAACCTTGGGCCACCGCGCATGCGCAGAATGCCGATATTTCAACCCCGCACACAGCCCATTAGATGCCCCTTCGCGAATGCTTCACTTTGATACCTCACTCGACCCCATTGGACCAATAGGGACTCACCAAGCTCCAACACGGCTATTTTCATACCCTTGGGCCACCGCGCATGCGCAGAATGCCGATAGTTCAACCCCACACCCAGCCCCTCAGATGCCCCTTCACGAATGCTTCACTTTGATACCTCACTCGACCCCATTGGACCATTAGTAGCTCCCCTAGCTCCTCCACGTCTATTTGCATACCCTTGGGTCACCGCGCATGCGCAGAATGCCGATAGTTCAACCCCACACCCAGTCCATTAGATGCTCCTTCACCTAAGCTTCACTTTGATACCTCACTCGACCCCATCGGTCCACTAGGGGCTCCCCTAGATGCCAAAACGTCTATTTTCATACCCTTCGGCCACCGCGCATGCGCAGAAGGCCGATATGTCAACCCCACACCCAGCCCATTAGATGCCCCTTCACATAAGCTTCACTTTGATACCTCACTCGACCCCATCCGACCATTTTATCTAGGGACTCGGCGGAAGCTTTTTCCCGAGACCGAATCACCGCCAAAACCGCGGCCAGACCGCATCACCGCGGATGAATACATCCTGTATCCATCCTCTCCAACAATTGGAACTCTCCTGTGCTGGAGGTAGCTTTTGGTCCTTCTGCCGGAACTATACTGCACTTGACCTCTCCTCCACGTTCCCGCCCCAAATGACCTCTACATCCGGATGAAATTTAGTTCAATTTCCCCTTTACACACTACTAACAGACCACCATAGAATACAATTCTTTATTTGCAGTTTACTCTGTGTAATAAAATCGTAAAAAAATTACAATAAATATTTTTCTACATAGTTTCCAATGGTCTTTCATTTGAAGGAAACTTTACTTGAGGATTTACGATCACTTTAATGTATTTTGATTATAAAACGTGGAGATTCTATTGTGGGTGACGACTTAATATTGAATGTCGTATTTGACGGTCGTAGCGACAGGAGCACTGTAATGTACGCATTACTGAATACTTTTGAGAGCTCCTGCATTAGAAGAAATGTTCAAGTTTTATGTCATAGTTGTCATATAATTACACAGATAGGAGGTTACCTGCGACAATCGAGAACACGGGAAATATAAGAAGATTCGACGGTACTGGGGCATTACGTCCGAGAGATTCCACCGCTCGGATGCCGAGGAAAAGTGCCACCACGCCAAACACCAGACCAAAGCACGCAAACAATCGAATAGCATAGAACGCGGCTGAAAAAGAAGTATATTTCGTGAGATAGCGAGAGATATATAGAATTAATATTTCAATATATAATGTCAATATATATTGTTCAGATATCAGTCCGTTTCGGAAAGTGAAAGTGATCAATCTAAATTAGCTCAATAGTCTAAATGTTAAATAGGTTGTCCCGAGATTCAAATGCTACAAAGACTCTTCCATCACCATTGCAAACTAGAAAGGAAGTGGGGCGGTTTAATGAGAATTTGGCCCCATGAGCTGCCGTTTGTAGTGCCAAATTGAAATATTACGCACGAAAGAACTTTTTCAGTTAGCTTAAAGCATATGGCACTCCAAAGCGCACCTCATGGGGGCCAAAATCTCATTAAACCGAGCCAGGTCCTTTTCTCCCAGGCATGTACCGGATTACATTGTATCAAAAGAACAATAAATATCTGCTATCCTGACATTTTAAAAAGCATTTACTCCAGCCTAAAAGAAAATACGGAATGAACCTAACGTTTGTGTTTTTAAAAAGGCGTGGGGCCAAATACTACAAGCAAAGTTTGAAGTAGATTGGTATTTATCACATTTCAGAGCGAATTGTAGGGTTTTGATTGGTTAATTACCCTAGCGCATCAGACCGTATTGCAAGTCTCCGCTGGTATACCAATTCAGATTTCTCGTATACCAATGCTGTTGAGGACGCGCGTGCCCATATACCAAAGCAGTCAAGGACGCGCGTGCAACACCTGCAGGCAAAGACTCTTTGTTTGCTCGAGTTTGTATGGGCGAGTTCTGCCACTGGAACAAGTTGTGCGAGGCAAATTGCGTATTTGCGGATGAAGATAAGAAATAAATTATCATCGAAAGCTTTATATGCCACATAAACAGGAACGCCAGAATGTCAGCTAAGTATTTCATCCAGTTCACTGTTCCTCGCGGAACAGATCGAAAAGGAATCAACGCTGCCTGTCCGACTCACGATGCTTTACGTTGTTCAACGTTGAGTAATTCCTGTTTTTCTTTCTTTTGGGTTGGTGGTATATGTTAAACCAGCCAGGGAAATAGCTCTTCAATGTGATAAATTTGTTATACCATGCTTTTCCTTGGGTATACAGGCTGGTATTTCGTCTCGAAGATAAATATTTTCACTCGCTCTGCGGGCTCGTGAAAATATTTATCTTCTCGACGAAATACCAGGCCGTATACCCACGCAAAAGCATGGTATAACTTATATTACTGCTCAGTAATTGTAATTAACCAACATCGGTTTTATTACATCCCACACTTTCGCATGCAGACGCCGAGATGCAGATGATACTTCAGGTATGGCAATGCATGATCACGAACATGTTGTTTTTATAAAAACCAGTGAATGACCCCAGTTAGAGATGTACCGGTACTATGTATGACCCCAAGTTGGATATATTGTATCATGTATGACAATGCATGCCCCCAACTTGGATATATTGTATGACAATGCATGACCCCAAGTTGGATATATTGTAACATGTATGACAATGCATGCCCCCAAGTTAGATATATTGTATAATGTATGACAAAGCATGATCTTGATTTGGGTGAGTGAGTGAGTGAATTTGATTTAACGTCGCTTTCAACTATATTTCAGTCATATCACGACGTTGAGTCCTATTCCTTTTCACACCCGGGAACCACACGGATGGGGTCCTATTCCTGATCTTGATTTTTAGACGTATTATGTATCACAATGCATGACGCTGGGTTGGAGATGATGTACCATGTATGAAAATACAAGAGAGAGAGACAGAGGGACTTTTATCCATGGTTTATGGGAAATTTGTGGCATCCATTGGCCGAGACTGTAGGGAACATTTGGTTTATGGGCAGCTCTCTCTTGGTTCATAAATCTATTTCTTTATCATTCTGTATTTGTGGAGGACAAAAACTGTTGATTGGATACTTTTGACACGTGATGTATTTTTTTTCAAAAGGGTTGTATCTCGTCATTTTATCTATTTTCAATATGCACACAAAGTTAATTCCCTTGGACCATGGCTTAGGGTGCACTTCACACTAGTCATGGTTTCGCACAAAGTGGCCCCTCCTTAATTCCATAATAAAGTTCGCCCGCATTTGACTGCATGATAGTGCTTCTTCCATTTCAACTAACTGTTATCCATAATACCATCCTGTTGGACGTAACCATTCCTTCAAACGGGCATTTTAGGAATTGTTAGTTGATCGCGCCACTACAGAATTAATCGTTCAAGGAAGTGAATATTTGGCAGGCCAAAATCCGCACTTTTTCGGGGCTCGTTAATGATGATTCTTTTATGGGTCTAAATTTCACAAAAAAGAATAACGAGTAGTTGTTCTCTATTATTTTTTCTCTAATGTCCTCTTCTGTTTGTCCTTCCTTTTAATACCCAAAATTTGATTTCGCCGATACCCCATAAATCGCTTTCTCTTGTTTTCCCCGTAAAGAATTATGGTCCCCGTTAACATTTTTCTCCGTTTTGCCTTTCTGTGCTGTTTTTTCAAAAGCTAGGGAGAGAGAGAAACAGGTTTAAACTGGGTTACTGCCCAGAAGTGATATGCAGCACGTCATACAGCAAGATCTGTGACGCTGGCAGACTACCCACATATCTGTTTTTGACAGCTGGTTCATAAACCGCCAAACTCGATCAAGGGAAAGAGAGAGAGATAAAGAGAGCGTTAGATTTAACGTTTCATTCAGCAAGATTTCATCTTATATCGGTGATCAAATAAATATATGTGTAACTAGATCAACAATCACTGAACAACACAAAAATAATACATTAAAATTTATGTAAACAGCCGATTGCTCTCAAATACTTTGAAATTATGTCATCCCACGTGACTAATTATATCATCCCACGTGACTAATTATATCATCTCACATGACTAATTATATCCTCCCACATGACTAATTATATCCTCCCACATGACTAATTATGTCATCCCACATGACTAATTATATCATCTCACATGATTAATTATATCATCCGACATGACTAATTATATCATCCCACATGACTAATTATATCCTCCCACATGACTAATTATATCATCTCACATGACTAATTATATCATCCCACATGACTAATTATATCCTCCCACATGACCAAAAAGACTTTCCAAATTAGCAGCTCGTTAAAAACATTCTCCTACAACCGCAAAATCAATACACTTGATTCAAGTGTGATTGACTGAGTTTATCATGGCATGGAATACACATCGGGGATGGGAGATAATGCATGATCACGTATTTGAGTTATTGTACCAATACTTGGTCTGAAGTTGAAGTTGTTGTAACATGTAATACAGTGGATTGAAAAATCTGCCGCCGTCTCATATATTATGAACCATTCTCCATCTGTGATGTAACTTCTATGTTTGTGAACCACACATGAGGCAGGATGAATAAATTCGTTGCTAGGCATAAAGAAGACATGCACGTCAGTAGCATATAGGGGACGGATAAAGTCGTTTTTTCCAGGGAGGTAACTCTTGGTTCCTTTTTTTCGCCAGGGGGCGCTCTTGCAGGTATGAGGTCACTTCCGGTCTGGGTGAATGGGGCGTGACCTGTGAACATGATAGGACATGTACTGACCTGTCTGTGGGTTTTTTTCACAATGTCGTTCACCTTCGTGTCTTTTCGGTGAGGTCCGTGTCTTTTCGGGTACGTCCGTGTCTTTCCGGTGAGGTCCGCCATCTTCAGAACATGATAGGCCATGTACTGACCTGTCTGTCGGGTTTTTCCACAATGTCGTTCACCTTCGTGTTTCTACGGTGACCTCCGTGTCTTTTCGGTGAGGTCCCTGTCTCTTCGGTCAGGTCCGTGTCTTTTCGGCCTGGGTATGACTGTATGGGATATACTGACTCGGTTCTGGGTTTTTCCATCATGTGGCGGTCACGTGATTAGGAGTTGGACTTGTATGCCGTCCATTCATTTGAGTCGGGGACGTGGGGTCCCTACGGAAGGATTTTGCAAGTCATGGGTGGGTGTATGTAAAATGAGGATTTGTCTCGAAAATATAAAAATAGGGAAAACCCCTATCAACTCCATCCCAAAGGGCTAATATCGGTCCCTGGCTTATCGGGTTCTGCCTGGAGTGGGTGTATGTAAAATTAGGATTTGTCCCGAAAATATAAAAAGCGGAACACGGACTTTACTGCTAAAATAGGGGAAAACTCCTATCAACCCTATCCCAAAGGGCTCATATCGGTCCCTGGCTTATCGGGGCCTGTTGAGAGAGTGGGGGAGTGGGTATATGTAAAATTAGGATTTGTCGCGAAAATATAAAAGCGGAACACGGATAATCTAAAATAGGGGAAAACCCCTATCAACTCTATCCCAAAGGGCTAATATCGGTCCCTGGCTTATCGGGTTCTGCCTGGAGTGGGTGTATGTAAAATTAGGATTTGTCCCGAAAATATAAAAAGCGGAACAGGGACTTTACCGCTAAAATAGGGAAAAACTCCTATCAACCCTATCCCAAAGGGCTAATATCGGTCCCTGGCTTATCGGGGCCTGCTGAGAGAGTGGGGGAGTGGGGGTATGTAAAATTAGGATTTGTCCCGGAAATATAAAAAGCGGAACACGTATTTACCCCTACAATAGAGGAAAACTCCTATCAGCCCTATCCAAAAGGGCTAATATCGGTCCCCGGGCTTATCGGAGTCTGGGTGCATGGGTTGGTCCATGTAAAATCAGGATTTTTCTCGAAAATATAAAAAAACGGGAAAAAGGAGTTTACCCCCTAAACTAGGGGAACACCTCTATCAAGGGCGTATATTGACTCCCATTGACCTTTGACCTCCAGTATAGAGTGCGTATATTCACCACCATACCTTTGACCTCAAAAATTTGCATATCGTGACCTTTGACAGCCAATCAGAAGCGAGTATTTTGACCTCGTCTGACTGTATGGAATGCATGTACTGACTTGGTTCTGGGGGTTTTCCATCACGATTGTGCGCAGGTGTATGACGTCACTTCCGCGTGAATCGGGCGTGACCTGGGTATGGGATACATGTACTCACTTGGTTCTGGGGTTTTTCCATCACGGAGAGGTCACGTGATAGTTCAAGGTCATTTGAATGATAGGAATGCATGTACTGACCTGTTCATTCATCCAGGGACTTGTTTACATCCGGGTCATTCATTGTGGTAGGGTGTGCGCAAGTGTGTGACGTCACTTCCGATTTCACTAAAACTACCTCCGAACACAGAAGAGTTTCAATTTTCCCTTAGACGTAGGGTCTGGGTTTTCCATCCGGGTTTCCCCCGGCCCGGCCAAGCTTAATGCTTTAACGCCCTGGTGAAATATCTCAGAAGCTCTGATTTTCTAGATATTCCATGGAACTGTCACAAATTCTTCGAAATGCAGTGACGTCCGTCGTTACGCCTTAACAGACCGGAGAGAGAACAACAACAACAAGAAGGATGACACATGAGAGAACAACAACAACAAGAAGTTTTTTTCATATAGTTTATTTTCCCCAATGTTGCATCATACCCACGCTGGGGGAGCCGTTGGGTATGTTTACAACTCAAGAAAACTCTTGTCCAATCAGAGGCCACCATTTGTTATATTCCTTCTTGTCTGTTAGATGTATTTTCGGCTGCTCTTGTCTGTCGCCATTTCAGAAAGTTCCATCTTTGCTCGGTGTGACCTAAGCGTCGTCGGGCAGGCCTGGATATTCTTCGGGCAGCATGTCCTGAAACAGTTGTTTGCGCATTCTGATCGCATTTTCCAGGGCCTCGGTGGGTGGTAGTCCCATGACCTCTTCCAGGTGACGCTTGGTCTTCATGATGGGCCTGTGCGCGGGGTCGCCTTTCATTTCAAGCGGTAGTAAGGTATACTGTTCATAGATCGCCATGGCTGTTTTCCTGATGCGGGGGCGCATTTGGGTGTACGCCTGTTGTAAATTAACCCCTCCGGCGTCCTCGATCGCTGCAGCGTAAGTATTGATAGCTGCTGTCACAATACGATCCCAGAAGGTAGGTTCTGCCTCACTTTCCACGGACGTAGGCTGACTATCTGAGGTCAAACTCTCCGTATCACTGGAGAGACTCTCAGCAATCTCTGTTTCGGTATCAGTCGATACACTCTCAGCAGTCTCTGTATCAGCATCCGCCTCAACGGACTCCTCGGAGTCTTCAATCCCATGTATATTTTTCTGGTGTCGCATCATATCGTAATGTCTGGTGAACGTGCGTTCGCACTTAGAACAAGTATAAGCCATGTTGACGGTTGAACGTCGACTGTGCGTGTTTTTGGAAATACGCTTGCTTTTATAGACAGTAACGCCCATCAACGCTTAGCTTAACACTTCAACGCCCTGGTGAATTAGCTCAGAAGCTCTGATATTCATGGAATTGACACCAATTCATCGAAATGCAGTGACGCTCGTCAACGCCCGTCGCTACGCCTTAACGCCGGTCTCAACGCCTTAACACACTTTCTTAACGCTTTAACGTCGTTTATTGATACGTTCGAACAAATGTTTCTTTTGTGCTATTGCTCTGGCATACGCCGCTTTCCAGTTCATGCCCGAGGTTTTCAACATCGACGCTGTTCTTTCAATTTCCATATGGACTGGGTCCTTATCCAACAATATCATATGGGTCACGAGGTCGACATACCGCTGACGTAAATCCCGTCGTAGTCTGGGTGCCTATCTGTTATGGGCTAAAATTGCGAATACCCTTTGCGTTGAAACTTGTTTTCTGTGGCCCTCAACGTCTTGCCCATCTCGGCGTTCATACCTTCTTTGAACAAATCCTTCCATAGCCTCACGGTTGGGTGATATTCCGGGACTGATGGTATGAAGGGGCCCCGCTGTATGGGCGTGGGTTGCTGCTGCTGCTCTACCCGATGTGGACTCGGTGGAAGGTGTCGGGGTATATGACGTTGCGGTGATCCCTCGCCGTGTAGCAGGTGGGTCATAAGCCGGCGATCTTCGGGGGTATGGGCTTTTAAATCTACGAATAGGTAGCCGTACGGACGACTTGTTGCCCTTTGAAACGCCTGCATGAAATGGTCGATGTTCTGAGGATAAATTCGACTACCAAACACTCGGATTTGTGCTCTGTCAATGGGATTGGAGAACAACACAAAGTATTGGCAGTTCAAGGCAATCTCTCTGGACGCCTTCCCTTGAGGAAAGAGATTCTGGGTCAAATAGATGACGGACAGAGATGGGATCCTTTAGTAAACAAGTCGGCAACGTGTGAATTGTCCATGGCCGCACTCATCAGATCATCTAGCACTACCACGTTGGTCTGCTCGGGATCAAAGTAATACGGTTCGTCTATGTCGCGAGGAATCCCTGGGACGAAACTCACATTCTGTAATCGCGTAGTTTCGTAGGCGGGCTGCCATTGGCTATAACACCAAACAACACGTGTCGGAGCTGGGGTTGCCACACCTTCCTCTAAGAACTTCATCACCCAGGACGTCTTTCCACATGCCGTAGGGCCGCTCACCGTCATCGTATAGGGATGCTCTACTGCACTTGTTGGACCTATAGCGGGACTCGGCGGTGTCTCTTGGTTGTGTTTGCCTTGAATGTGCCTGGGCATACTATCGCGACGAGAGAAGGTTCTCTGACAGAACGTACACGTACACGACATGTTGATCTGTCGACCAATACATAAGGACTGATGAGGACTTATATGAACAGACACCACCACCACCACCACACACTACCACCACATACACACACACACACCACCACATTCCACCACCACCACCACGACCACCACCGGGCGTTGACGGGCGTCAACGCCCGGTGGTGGTGGTTGGAGCTCCCGTGTGCTCTTCGAGCTCAACGCGTGTGGAGCTCAGAGCTCGGAAGTGACATTTGCATATGACCTCAGTGAGGTCACTTCCGCTTCCGTTCACGTGACCGGAACTGACCTTTGCCCCCTGCGCGCGCTAACAATACCGGATAGAAATTGCGCGCAGGGGTCAAAGGTCCGGTCACGTGAAGGGAAGTGACCTCACTGAGGTCATATGCAAATGTCACTTCCGAGCTCTGAGCTCCACACGCTTTGAGCTCCAAGAGCACACGGGAGCTCCCACCATCACCACCGGGCGTTGACGCCCGTCAACGCCCGGTGGTGGTGGTGGTGGTGGCGGTGGAATGTATTGGTGTGTCGGTGTGTGTGTGGTGGTAGTGTGTGGTGGTGGTGGTGTCTGTACATATAAGAATGAACAAGTGTCTCTCATCAGTCCTTATGTATTGATCGACAGATCAACATGTCGTGTACGTGTACGTTCTGTCAGAGAACCTGCTCTCGTCGCGATAGTATGCTCAGGCACATTCAAGGCAAACACAACCAAGAGACACCGCCGAGTCCCGCTATAGGTCCAACAAGTGCAGTAGCGCATCCCTATACGATGACGGTGAGCCCAGCTCCGACACGTGTTGTTTGGTGTTATAGCCAATGGCAGCCCGCCTACGAAACTACGCGATTACAGAATGTGAGTTTCGTCCCAGGGATTCCTCACGACATAGACGAACCGTATTACTTTGATCCCGAGCAGACCAGCGTGGTAGTGCTAGATGATCTGATGAGTGCGGCCAAGGACAATTCGCACGTTGTCGACTTGTTTACTAAAGGATCCCATCACAGGAATCTGTCCGTCATCTATTTGACCCAGAATCTCTTTCCTCAAGGGAAGGTGTCCAGAGATATTGCCTTGAACTGCCAATACTTTTGTTGTTCTCCAATCCCATTGACAGAGTACAAATCCGAGTTTTTGGTAGTCGAATTTATCCTCAGAACATCGACCATTTCATGCAGGAGTTTCAAGGGGCAACAAGTCGTTCGTACGGCTACCTGTTCGTAGATTTAAAAGCCCATACCCCTGAAGATCGCCGGCTGACGACCCACCTGTTACCCGGCGAGGGATCACCGCAACGTCATATACCCCGACACCATCCACCGAATCCACATCTGGTAGAGCAGCAGCAGCAACCCACCCCCATACAGCGGAGCCCCTTCATACCATCAGTCCCGGAATATCACCCAACCGTGAAAAACCAACTCAAACTCGTACAAGGGAATAAACATAATGTGAACTCGAGGCTATGGGAGGATTTGTTCAAAGAACGTATGAACGCCGAGATGGGCAAGACGTTGAGGGCCACAGAAAACAGGTTTCAACGCAAAGGGTATTCGAAAGAGGAAGCCGCAATTTTAGCCCATAACAGATTGGCACCCAGACTACGACGGGCTTTACGTCAGCGGTATGTCGACCTCGTGACCCATACGAAATTGTTGGATAAGGACCCAGTCCATATGGAAATTGAAAGAACAGCGTCGATGTTGAAAACCTCGGGCATGAACTGGAAAGCGGCATATTCCAGAGCAATATCACAAAAGAAACATTTGTTCGAACGCATCATTAAACGACGTTAAAGCGTTAAGAAAGTGTGTTAAGGCGTTGAGACGGGCGTTAAGGCGTAGCGACGGGCGATAACGGGCGTCACTGCATTTCGATGAATTGGTGTCAATTCCATGAAAATCAGAGCTTCTGAGCTAATTCACCAGGGCGTTGAAGCGTTAAGCTAAGCGTTGATGGGCGTTACTGTCTATAAAAGCAAGCGTATTTCCAAAAACACGCACAGTCGACCTTCAACCGTCAACATGGCTTATACTTGCTCTGAGTGCGAACGCACGTTCACCAGACATTACGATATGATGCGACACCAGAAAAATATACATGTGATTGAAGACTCCGAGGAGTCCGTTGAGGCGGATGCTGACACAGGAACTGCTGCGAGTGTATCGACTGATACCGAAACAGAGATTGCTGAGAGTCTATCTAGTGATACGGAGAGCTTGACCTCAGATAGTCAGCCTACGTCCGTGGAAAGTGAGGCAGAACCTACCTTCTGGGATCGTATTGTGACAGCAGCCATCAATACTTACGCTGCAGCGATCGAGGACGCCGGAGAGGATAATTTACAACAGGCGTACACCCAAATGCGTCCCCGCATCAGGAAAACAGCCATGGCGATCTATGAACAGTATACCTTACTACCGCTTGAAATGAAAGGCGACCCACGCACAGGTCCATCATGAAGACCAAGCGTCACCTGGAAGAGGCCATGGGACTACCACCCACCGATGCCCTGGAAAATGCGATCAGAATGCGCAAACAACTGTTTCAGGACATGCTGCCCGAAGAATATCCAGGCCTGCCCGACGACGCTTAGGTCACACCGAGCAAAGATGGAACTTTCTGAAATGGCGACAGACAAGAGCAGCCGAAAATACATCTAACGGACAAGAAGGAATATAACAGATACAAATGGTGGCCTCTGATTGGACAAGAGTTTTCTTGAGTTGTAAACATACCCAACGGCTCCCCCAGCGTGGGTATGATGTAACATTGGGGAAAATAAACTATATGAAAAAAACTTCTTGTTGTTGTTGTTCTCTCATGTGTCATCCTTCTTGTTGTTGTTGTTCTCTCTCCGGTCTGTTAAGGCGTAACGACGGACGTCACTGCATTTCGAAGAATTTGTGACAGTTCCATGGAATATCTAGAAAATCAGAGCTTCTGAGATATTTCACCAGGGCGTTGAAGCATTAAGCTTGGCGTTGGCGGGTCGGCGAAAACCCGGATGGAAAATCCAGACCCTACGTCTAAGGGAAAATTGAAACTCTTCTGTGTTCGGAGGTAGTTTTAGTGAAATCGGAAGTGACGTCATACACTTGCGCAGACCCCACCACAATGAATGACCCGGATGTAAACAAGTACCCGGATGAATGAACAGGTCAGTACATGCATTCCTATAATTCAAATGACCTTGAGCTATCACAAGACCTCTCCGTGATGGAAAAACCCCAGAACCAAGTGAGTACATGCATCCCATACCCAGGTTACGCCCGATTCACGCGGAAGTGACGTCATACACCTGCGTACAACCGTGATGGAAAACCCCCAGAACCAAGTCAGTACATGCATTCCATACAGTCAGACGAGGTCAAAATACTCGCTTCTGATTGGCTGTCAACGGTCACGATATGCAAATTTTTGAGGTCAAAGGTCAATGGTAGTGAATATACGCACTCTATACTAGAGGTCAAAGGTCAGTGGGAGTCAACATACGCCCTTGATATAGGTTTTCCCCTAGTTTAGAGGGTAAAGTCCGGGATCCGTTTTTTATATTTTCGAGAAAATCCTGATTTTACATGCACCCACCCATGCACCCAGACTCCGATAAGCCCGGGGACCGATATTAGCCCTTTTGGATAGGGCTGATAGGAGGTTTCCTCTATTGTAGGGGTAAAGTACGTGTTCCGCTTTTTATGTTTTCGGGACAAATTCTAATTTTACATACACCCACTCCATCACTCTCTCAGCAGGCCCCGATAAGCCAGAGACCGATATTAGCCCTTTGGGATAGGGTTGATAGGAGCTTTCCCCTATTTTAGCGGTAAAGTCCCTGTTCCGCTTTTTATATTTTCGGGACAAATCCTAATTTCACATACACCCACTCCAGGCAGAACCCGATAAGCCAGGGACCGATATTAGCCCTTTGAGATAGAGTTGATAGGGGTTTTCCCATATTTTAGATTATCCGTGTTCCGCTTTTTATATTTTCGCGACAAATCCTAATTTTACATATACCCACTCCCCCACTCTCTCAGCAGGCCCCGATAAGCCAGGGACCGATATGAGCCCTTTGGGATAGGGTTGATAGGAGTTTTTCCCTATTTTAGCGGTAAAGTCCGTGTTCCGCTTTTTATATTTTTGGGACAAATCCTAATTTTACATACACCCACTCCAGGCAGAACCCGATAAGCCAGGGACCGATATTCGCCCTTTGGGATAGAGTTGATAGGGGTTTTCCCCTATTTTGGAGGTAAAGTCCGTGTTCCGCTTTCGAGACAAATCCTCATTTTACATACACCCACCCATGACTTGCAAAATCCTTCCGTAGGGACCCCAAGTCCCCGACTCAAATGAATGGACGGCATACAAGTCCGTACATGCACTCCTAATCACGTGACCGCCGCATGATGGAAACATGAAGCTGCGCTATCGAAACCCCTCGGCTCTGAACCCCAGCTATTATAATGTAAGGGTGTCTCTACCAATTGATTGGCTTGTGGGAAGAAATATTTACCCCTGGTATTGTAAGTGTACTTTCTTTGAAAAAAAAAAGTTTTCCTCCCCTTAAATTAATTTGTTTCTGGAATAAATACATACACTATAGATATACGTTTGTCTGATATAGAAATTATATGCAAACTTAACATAGGAATTAGTGGATTTTATTAGACAAGGGGCATAACTCTGCAAAATACTTTCTGACACGACTCATTTTCGATAGGCATCTAGTTCAGGTCAAGAGAAACAACTGTATCATGTTAGGATGTTGTATATGGAACGGTTCTGAAATTATCACAATAACAAATCATAAATGGATTTTTATTTGTAAAAAGGGGCATAACTCTGCAAAATATTGTCCGAGATGACTCATTTTCGATAGGCTTCTGATTTACGTGAAGATAAATAGATGTAACAAGTTTGGTTGCCATGCATGAAACGGTTCTGTAGATATCGCGGTAACGGACGGACGGACGTACGGACGGACGGACAGCCGTACATGATGACGACAATACCCCTAGGCCAAAGTTGGCCGATGGGTAAAAACCGAGAACCAAGTCAGTACATCCCATACAGTCATACCCAGGCCGAAAAGACACGGACCTCACCGAAAAGACACGGAGGTCACCGAAGAGGCACGAAGGTGAACGACATTGTGGAAAAACCCCACAGACGGGTCAGTACATGGCCTATCATGTTCTGAAGATGGCGGACCTCACCGAAAAGACACGGACGTACCCGAAAAGACACGGACCTCACCGAAAAGACACGAAGGTGAACGACATTGTGGAAAAACCCCACAGACAGGTCAGTACATGTCCTATCATGTTCACAGGTCACGCCCCATTCACCCAGATCGGAAGTGACGTCATACCTGCAAGAGCGCCCCCTGGCGGAAAAAGGAACCAAGAGTTACCTCCCTGGAAAAAACGACTTTATCCGTCCCCTATAAACTATAGCAGATAATCATTATTTTACTGGAAAGTTGAGCCGTTTTATCAAGAATAAACAACCTCCTCAGCCTCCTCGTCAAAGTTGATCGGTTTTATAAATGAACCATTGTAGCATTGTTTATTTTACCCATGAACGGATTTGTACAGACCAAAGCAACTCAGGCAGAAAGCACTCCATTTCTGGGTTTCAAAACTGTGATCAAAGAAAACAGTTAGTACGAATATGAACAATGTTTCGAAAAGAATTGCCGGACGGTTTTTGCGTCTGTTGCCTTTGACTAAACAAACCCACAATACTGATTTCTATTGAATGTAGGGTCTGCCAGTTTAACCGGCAAAATCTTCTAGCTGCTGGACCGTCCCCGAACGTGGAGAATGTAGCGGTAGTGATTTTTCATTGGCCGTAGAATTTAAACATGGCGGAAAAATTATCTTTTCGGTTAAGGAAAGCTGTGAGAATGCGCGAATAAACTACCCACGGAAAGTTTAGAACGGATTCCGAGATTTAACATAAAAGGTGGGTTTCATTATTTTGAGTGTAGAAAATGGCGTATAAAGTATCGTTTTCTGAGTGCCGGACATAGCGGTCCCGCAGCTACCCAAGTTTACATGGCTTCGTTCATTCCTTTACTACGCCATGATGCCTCTCAATGAAATTACATGTAAACTCCGGGAGAACACGGCTCCGTGGGTCGTTCGGCTATATCCGGCAATAAAACAACCCCTCCCAGCTCTCTGCCCATTTGGTTTTTCGAGTTCGGCAAAGAGTTTGATTGCCGTGAAGAGTCCATCCGTCTGCAATCAGTCTTCAAACATCAACGGTCGGTTGAATTCTCCGCCATTATCTTCATACGTGTCACGTGATCAGCAGCCTATCGTACCCACGTGACCGGCCGTACAAAGATAATGGCGGAGAATTCAACCGACCGTTGATGTTTGAAGACTGATTGCAGACGGATGAGCTCTTCACGGCAATCAAACTCTTTGTCGAACTCGAAAAAACAAATGGACAGAGCTGGGAGGGGTTGTTTTATTGCCGGATAGAGCCGAACGACCCACGGAGCCGTGTGCTCCCGGAGTTTACATGTAATTTCATTGAGAGGCATCATGGCGTAGTAAAGGAATGAACGAAGCCATGTCAACTTGGCTATCCCGCAGCTAAATCGATTTTGCCGGTTAAACTGACAGACCCTACATTCAATAGAAATCAGTATTATAAAATATTTTGTAGGGGCTGCATGTCGGACTAGGAAAATACATACAGCTACAATGTGTCAAATGGACAAGGGCCCTTAGCTGAAAATCAATGCCGATACAATAAGTGAGTGAGTGAATAGAATTTAACGTCCCTTTCAACAATATTTCAGCTATATCTCGATGAACCAACTAAGCGCCACCCAGTCAAGTTGCATTCCCGCTACTTCAAAGAAGAAATCTTCGAAGCAGCATGGAACCAGACACCCTCCATCCACCCTTTAAAACACTGAGGACAGCACACAAGACACAGCCAGGACGCTTACATGGTGCAATGACAAGTGATATTACAGTGCTAGACATCACATTATCAAGTTCCTGTTGCATCTCAGCAAAATGCATTGAAGCAACAGGAACCCGTGCCAACCGGACACCCACCAACCACCCGCTGATACAAATAAGTGCGGTACCAATGTACCTCCTGTTGAATATGATCTAGGTACCAAACATGATGTGACGGGTCATAATGTCAACATATGGCAGACGATGTACAATGGTATTATTAGTGACCTTTTTAAGGAACTAGCCCCGAAAGGAATTGCCGCGCAGCCTTCTTTCGAACAGGCCTGCCAGAGGCCGGAATTTATCTCTTGATTTTCAACGGTCAATAAGCTCCACCAGGGCGCGGCGAACGCGAACATCTGAATGATAGCCGCCAGGACGAGAAACCCGATAAGGCCACATATTTGTGAACGTATATCCGACATCATGAAGCTCTGGTTCCTATGGTTAGAATAAACATTGACAGTGAGATAGAATTGAAGACAGAATCTTATGTTCTATCATAATCCGGCAATTTTCCAACACATTTTGTTCTGGATGTGGCCAAATTGAGCATCGCAGTAACACCACCCACATTCATAAACGAACAGGTTAGGACGATGCCACTCTCTAAAATGGAGGTAAAGAAGGCCGTTTTCACTCAATAACTTTTGATTACTTCTCAACCAATGCTTCAAAACTTAAGGTGCATTAGTTTACCTATTTTTTCATGTCCTAAAATTAATTTGCCATTTGAAGAACAATCAATGTTGTTTAAACAGTGCGACAGATGTTTTGTCTATGCAAATTAGATAGATGACAATTATTTTACTACCATTTGATGCGGATATATATGTCTGTGTGCACCTCAAGAGGATTTTGCTGAAGTCGTATATGTGAACTGATTTATTTAGCAATTCAAAACTTACAAATTTCTTGCAGCAAATTTTCAAGGATATTTGTACGGGTACAACAATTCCTGTTCGGAACTCCTGTAAATGAAGAGGAGGGTGACTGAAAATATTAGCGGAAATGCTATTGGCTAGTATTTTCGGAGTCATTACCCGTCTCCTGTATTCTGTCAAGTTGATCAGTGGATCCCAACGTTGTTGATCAATAGACCAACTAATTTGCACACTTAATCATAATCTAACGCTTCACAGCTCGTCTTATTGGGCTGATTTTGGGGGTTCATTGAATAACTCCAGACGAAAACCGTCATGGATAAATTCAAAATGGCGTCACTAAAATGTCTTATGAATCAGCATTATTATGTTTTTTGTCCGGTTCTTAAATTTCCTTCTTTCTGCAACTTGTACAAATATCATTTACATTAATCTTTTACACTACACCCAAGGCCGCCATTTTGAATTTGACCATCCAGACTCAGCATAAGGTCAAAGTAATACGCTATGGTGTGAAGCAGATAGGTTGAGAAGTGAGGTTTACATAGGATCTAAAACTCCTTTAGATGTTATATGTACGCTATTCAGCCGAATTTTATTTTTCATTTGGTATGTATGTCGTATAGACAAATTATCCAAGTGTTGTATAGTAAACTCTCATAGTTAAAGGTTCCGTAAAACAGCGTCAACGGACGATTGAAATAGGGTTTTCGTTTGTGTTTGGCCTTAACCCTACCTGACCTTGAGGGGGGGGGGGCAAAATGCCCCCCTCCCCCTATCAAACTTTCTGCGCTATCTCCGCAACGACAAAAAATGGGGAGCTGCAACTCCTTGTCTTTATAGTTTATCATATTGGGGTCATTTTGAGCCTATTTGAATACCCCCCCCCCCCACCCCCGAGCAGAAGATCACGGGTAAATTAAAGATGGCGGCCACGTGAGGTACCAGAAAAGTGATGTTTTTGTCATATTTCTTCAAAATTTCTGCTTTTCCGCGATGAAAAGTAGGCAAAAACTATTTTATTTCACATCACATTAATATTTACTAATTTATCATGCAGTTTTTGCAGGGAAATTGCATAAATAAAGAAATCGACCGAAAAATCGACCAAAAAATGTCGTTTTTGAAAATGACGTCACTGTGACGTCAGCAAAGCGGCCATCTTGGATTTTTTTAGATTTTCTGTTAGAGCGTGACCCAAGGGTATAGTGTGGTAAGTTTCAGCCCCCTAGCTTAAGGGGTAAGAAATTAATTTCCTGTAGAATTTAGCATGAATTGATTAATATATCTTAAATATGAAACCATTATCCAAAATAATATTTCGATGTAATATCACGGCAGATATGGTGACTTTGAAAACATTAAATGTGTTTTGTTTCAAGGTGTCCTATGAGAAAAAAAATCCAGAAATGTTTATGAAAAAGTCCAGTTTCAAATGTCAGTCGACTTTAGTTTTGAATCAGAGCGTTAACAATGACATTGATATTCCTTTGCAAAGAATCAACAAAGGTGTATTTCGTCTATGCATGCATAAACGGACAAGAAAATAATAGAAAATTACCATTACTTCTCGGGACATGTGGTGGGACTGGAGGCAATATACTACTCGAGATGATTTGTTTGTCGGTAGTGCTATTTCAATATCCTCAGTATTGGGATAGGTCTCATAAAAACGTCAATTATGAATATGATATTTAACTTCAAAATCACCAAAGAATTCATTGTATCTGAAGTAAAATGTAGTTCTCAAATTATACTCTGCTAAATGGTATGTTGGCCGTTTACATCTACATGTTTGTAGTGCAGCCCTATATTAGCAAAATATCTTCCGGGTGTTTTCCATATAGGTGAGATTCAGTTCACTTCTAACTCACGACGCATTTTTCTATTCAACCAGTTCTCTGCTTACCCCTCTATGACCCCTCTATACAAGGCTCGAAGAGTTCGTCGGACTGTCACGGTCTAGGTTCAGGCGTCACAAAGAGAATACCTCTCGCAATATTATATGATTACAAGATTTTGCATGGTTGAATACAGCCGATTTGAATATATATACTCACGAATTATATTGAACACAATGACAGATACCACGATGATCAACAATAAAAAACACAATTTCCACCAGACCATCAATTTAAGATGACATCACTCAATCAATGAAATGCATAGCGCACGTGGTAGTCATCCCTGCTCAACCATCCTCCCAGGGGTATCTCTATCTGTATGATTACTTAAGCACCGCGACCATGGCGACCGTGACAACAGATCGAAAACACCATAGTAGATAGCTTGTGTGATACCCACTGGCAGAAGAACATGCACCTTTTCAACAACCATGAACATTAATAAATATAAGGAAACATAGTTTAAAACAAAATCTATTTGAAGAGAAAATAAACTCATTCATCTCCATTCATCTACCATCAAACATCCAACAAGCCAGGCAAATGTAGAAAACACCGAAGCTTTAAAGGCGGTCAGTGTATTAGCTAAGATTCATTCTTAGCTATCAGTGTATCCGACCTCACCTTCCCACTGAAGGACTTGAATTGGGTTGAAACGCACGGATTTCTATAAAATTTCACTGGTCTATCCATTAATATTTTATTGTTATGCGTATTTGGATTAAATATTTTACATTCGGTATCAGCGAATAGTTAAGCAGCGAAAATAAAACCCAAATGTATTTTACCATCAGCGCAGTTTTTCTAGGTCACGTTACTGGAGTGTGGGCGGAACGCGGTTTGCTATGCAAGTTGGTCAAGGGTTCGCCTTTGGCTCACAAATAGAAACCGCGACGTGGTGAAGATGTGCTCAACAAGCGCAGAGACTCTTTTAGCGAGTTCACACAAAACATATGGTGGCCGAAAGGGGCCATCGTCACTTCGCCATCGTGCGATAGAGCGATAGAGCGATGGCGAAGTGACGATGGCCCCTTTAGGCCATCATAAAAACCTGCACACTGTTTCAACTATGCGACTTACATGGAGGCGAAAATATTAGACGTAAACTCAAATCAAAGTACTTAAAGTACTGATATCGGGTTTACTTGCATCAGAGGAGTTTATTAGTGTCATGTTTGGGAAGAATGGTGGTGTTCGCTTGACATACGGAATCGTCCTCAAGCTGTTCAGTTTGAAGGGCCAAACTTTCACTTTTATCAAAGGGATATGAAATGGACTTTTTTGTACAGCCTTCATGCTGAATTATAAGACCCGAAATAATGAAGGACTGCAGATGCACGAAAACGGATTTATGGCTCACTAAAGTTGGTAAGTTGGCTTATTTTCGTATTTTTAGGCACTTTTCGGTGTGAATTTTCTCTTGTTACAAAAATAGGACACCTTTAACCAAAACCAATTTGAGCTATTTTGACCAACAAATAAGTCTAAATATGATTTTGGTTAAAGGTGTCATAATTTTGCAACGAGAATTTTGGAGAGAAAATGCCGACTGTAAATGCACCGAAAAGTGCAAAATACGGCAGGTTTGAACCACTGTAAGTCTGGTTGTGTTTGTCTGTGGGTCTTGGTTATTCTTTATCTATTCAAATGGTCAATTTGGTGCTTTTTAGACAAAACTTAGCCCCACCAGCTGTGTGTATCAAAAACGCATTGAGGACGATTCCCTATCTAAAGTGAAGATCATCTTTGTGATCTTGCACTATATATGAATCATAACTTTTGCTGTAAGGTAGCTTACCAAAGATTTAAAAATGTTCAAAAATATTAAAATTCATATTCGTAATAATAATTCATAAAGTGCCATATAGTTATAGAACAACCTCAAGAATATGTGTGTAAAGTTGAAGTTTCAGATCTATATATCATGTACCAATTTCGAGTTCTTGCATTTGAAAGAGTGACTAAAAAAACTGATGGGACAATAAGTGCTGGTCCTATATTACTTGCTGGTTATCCTGCTATTGCTTTGTGGCGCAGTGACTTCCTGGCATCAGCCCCACATAATAGCCAGATAGGATCGGTTGTCGCTGGACCGTGGAGAATGACTATCCGTCTCGCCGTAACAAATGCTACCAGATAAAGGCAACTTTTAAAAGAAATTGGAAAGATAAAATTTACTGCGATAATCTCCCAATAAACACGTTCAATGCACAAGCCACCGTGTATATGACTGTCAGAGAGAAGAACGGTATTTTTTTATGACAGGGTTCGTGCGCCTTCAGAGGTTCAAAATTCCATGACTTTTCTATGACCAATTTTTGAAATTTCCGTGACCTCTAAACAACGCTTTTCATACAAGTTCTAGATCAGACATTCATAACTCAGCCATCGTCCATGTCTGACTTCATATTGAAAGACAGTCTATCTATATCAGTGTGACTGTATTTGTTTCAAACACCACACTATTTCCGGTTCCAATGTCCAATTTGTTGAAAGAAAGCCAGAAATACCCTCGCGATGATCTCCGGCAGATGTTGGCATATGGCCACGGTCGTGCAGGGTATTGGTCGTCTCACCGTTCGAGGTAGAAGTTGAAGCTCGGGCATAGTCAGAAATGCCGGTATGTTTATGTGCTGTCCGCCCTGATTTTTCTGTCCATGCGTAATGTGTACCCTGTAATCTTTGTATGGCTCCGACCATCGTCCATATTGGACAGATCCACATTTGTTTGACATATTGTGTACGTTGCTGTCCTCTCACCGTGATGGGACAACCACAGTTATAATCATCCATTCTCAGCCAATGTTCACTAAATTTGCATTTTCCCGGCATCGGCAAAATTAGCCCAAAGCTAAATTCCAAACCAACGAACAATGATGACTGCAATTTGACCAGTTCAAATGGGACTGTTCTGGATGCAAGATGGTACATCTTCGGGAAATTTATGACCTATTCCAAGGTTCTTAGCGTTACATGTAGGCTACATGATCAGGTCAGGGCATTTGCAGCATTTCTGTTCTTCATTCAATACATAGTACTGTTTATACGCCCGATGATATGTACTTTTGTTGCTAACATTATGCAAGTTTTGTCGTTAAAAAAATAAAACTGAACGTACTTGTAGGCCTAGCATGACTGCCCGGTTATTGGACAGGCCCTATTATTGGACACCTAGACCCAGCGGGGCTATTTTCTGGGAATATTACATGACAACTGTAATAGAAATTTAATTTTACAGTTGAGTTACAAAGACATGCTAATAAATTTCTGTTTACTCACGGAATTTGTGCACGTTTAGCCCTCGTGGGGGTCGGAAATAGTGTCACAATTTTGGGTAAAAAAATGCGTCAGAAAATTTTCTCCAGTTTCTCAGTTTCATTCCTGATTGCAGGTTTGATTAAATTCAACGAAATTTAACTGAAAATGTTCCCACAAATATAGAGAATCTTCATTCTGAATCTCAGTGTGCAACGCGACAGGCGTTTGGCAGACGATGTATATTTCTACCC
>JAVTVY010007869.1:0-47429 GCA_036873755.1 Hanleya hanleyi
CACCTAATCAGGAAACTGGTTTGGTCATTCCTTCAAAGTTTTTTGATGTATCGATAATCTCTACAAAGTTTCACACTGAACAGCAAAATGGTTTCCGAGATACACAAGATTCATGGTTTCGCATAAATTAAAGATGGCCGCCAAAGTTTCCACCCAATCGGGTCCAGATTCAACAGGGTTCTGGGTAATGAGCATATGGATGTGCACGGCAAGTTTGGTGTGCCTAGGGTAAGTCGTTCTAAAGAAAGCTTGGTAACAAGAAGTTTCGTATAGAACACTTCAATGGTATCAAAGAAATACATCATTAAAGATTCTGCATAAATTAAAGATGGCCACCAAGGCTTTCACCTAATCAGGAAAACTGGTTTGGTCATTCCTTCAAAGTTTCTTGATGTATCGATAATCTCTACAAAGTTTCACACTGAACAGCAAAATGGCTTCCGAGATACACAAGATTCATGGTTTCGCATAAATTAAAGATGGCCGCCAAAGTTTCCACCCAATCGGGTCCAGATTCAATAGGGTTCTGGGTCATGAGCATATGGATGTGCACGGCAAGTTTGGTGTGCCTAGGGTAAGTCGTTCTAAAAAGAGCTTAGTAACAAGAAAGCTGTGGTGGTTTCGCATAAATTAAAGATGGCCACCAAAGTTTCCAACCAATCGGGTCCAATTGTGGTTGACCACCCAACAATTCTGTATACCAAATTTGAAGTCTCTAGAAGCAACCGTTCGGTTTCTAGATCGATCACAAGAATTGTTGACGACCGGACGACCGGACGACTGGACGAACGACCGGACGACCGGACGAACGACCGGACAACCGGACGTACATGCCAACGACAAGACCCCGCAGCCTAATAGGCTGAGGGGTAATTAATTTCCTGTTTAGCATGATGTTAAAAATGATGTTAAAAATAAAATCCCAAAACATTGCCTCGTTTTTTGTGGATTTTTCTAATTCTATCAAGGGATGATTTCCTGTCTTCACTATATTTGTGGGAACTCACAACCAGCAATAATATATCTTGAAAACGGGAACCCAGTTACTCTTATTCAAACATAAATGGGCCAATTCCCATGGCATCCGGCTATCTCCCATGTGGTATGTTTAGTGTGACAGTTTGGCGGCGGAAAATGACACTTGGGTTAAATAACGTGATATAGACTACGAACACCCTCCACGTAAATTTTTGTCAAACTCTTATTATTAAATTTGTTAATTAGGGTATGTTGTGATTCCATAATGAGGCTGAGCGATCCATGTCGATGATCATGATTTTGCAGAGCCAATATGCCTACACCTCGAGAGATGACGGTAAATTTTGGGTGGCCCTGAAAAGGACGATTGCGAGAGCGACATGCGTTTTTAGCGGGATTGAGACCGTTTCCGAGAACCATTATGATACCATGCGGTATTATCACTCAATGATAGATGGTTTTGAATTTCGAATAATATTTGAACAAATATATGTCAATTTGTATATTTTCAATTCTGGTTTATAACTATGCAAGTTTTAAATGCACACCCAAACCCTGTTTTATCGAACTATTTGATTTGGCTGTTTCTGTGGTGGACACTGACAGGGAATTCTGGAAATGAATGAGAACACGGCCGATTTGTACCATATAGAACAGACAAGAATATCTCTTTATTTATGCTTATATTCCAAAGGGTTGACGTAAACAGAGAAACAATAAATTGGCAATGTTCGGCGGCCTCGGCCTTGACAATCTCGACTTCGGACTCCAAACTATATGCATCGTCGGATGAATGATGTAACTAGTTTATTGAAAAGAAAATCGTTCGGCTTGAATCTGAATCGAGTTTCATTAAATTTTAGTGTACATTTATTGGGATATCTACTTCTAAGTCGCTTGACTTCGGTCTCGGAGCGTCGATTCCAAAGATGAGGAGGAAAAAAGAATAAAAATAAAAAAATTGGGGGCGGCCGAATATTTCGGGGCGGGCGGTGATGCTAAACAGAAAACTTTTTTAACCAGCCTAATGTTCGCGAATTACGATATTGCCCTGTACGTAGACTTTTGGCATGGAGTGACGAGCATACGAGTTTTAGACAATAGCCCCAAACTAACAGCTAATTAACTTACTGCTTGTTAATAGTCTATCTGTTTCCGTGTGTATATATTTATTAGCATATAATAAGGATGTATGGAAATATTGATCCTTGATTTCACATTTTATATCATGAATCTTAAATTTGTACAAACCATCATCTTAGAATTGGCCCGGGTCTTTCCGGACACAGGGCTAAGTAGCACTGTTGTGTCAGAGATATATATTTTTTAAATTTTAATTTAAATTGTTTTTTTAATTTTAAAATTTTAATTTTTTTCAATTTTAAAATTTCTATTTCTTTTTTTTTAGAATCACTAAATTATCATATAGCTTACTATAATACTCATACATGGCCATATTTTAAAGCGAGAGTCCGTGTTTGTCAAGCATGGAAAATTACACTATACACTATATATAAAGACCAATTTATCTGGTAAGCAATAATTCTCAATTATTCCTAGATGGTATGGCCCATTCACACACCAGGCTAAGTGAAAATTTTGGAATAAAAATGTCAACCTGTACAGTCACCAGGCTAACTTAGAGTCTTACGAAAGCTTTGAGCGCTTCAGTATTAATTATCAATTATTCGGGTCGGTTTTAATCATTCCCGAAACGCCAGATCTGAAAATATTCAAAATACCATTTGTGAATTTTTATAAAACATAAATAATTTTACTTCCTCCGTTGTTGTGATAACATCAACCAGCAATAATCTTCAATTACCCCTACAATGCATATTAGGAATCAGGGCTACAAACCGGCCTCGTTTTGATAGGATCATGAGCAATGCTGATGTTTTGATCTCGCATCCTGACTTCGCGCTCGGCGTTGTTTTGATTTCGCATCCTGACCTCGCGCTCCGCATTGTTTTGATTTTGCATCCTGACTTCGCGCTTCGCATCCTGACTTCGCATCCTGACTTCGCGCTTCGCATCCTGACTTCGCATCCTGACTTCGCGCTCCGCTTCCAGTCTTTGCATTGTATTGTTTTGATTTCGCATCATGACTTCGCGCTTCGCATCCTGGCTTCGCCACTTCGCATCCTGGCTTGGCGCTCGGCATTGTTTTGATTTCGCATCCTGACTTCGCGCTCCGCATTGTTTTGATTTCGCATCCTGACTTCGCGGTCCGCATTGTTTTGAATTCGCATCCTGACTTCGCGCTCCGCATCCTGACTTCGCATCCTGACTTTGCGCTCCGCTTCCAGTCTTTGCATTGTATTGTTTTGATTTCGCATCCTGACTTCGCGCTTCACATCCTGGCTTCGCCACTTCCCATCCTGGCTTCGCGCTTCGCATTGTTTTGATTTCGCATCCTGACTTCGCGCTGCATGTTTTGATTTCGCATCCTGACTTCGCGCTTCGCATCCTGGCCTCGCGACTTCGTATCCTGCCTTCGCATCCTGACTTCGCGCTTCGCATCGTGGCTTCGCCCTTCGCATCCTGCATTCGCATCCCGACTTCGCGCTTCGCATCCTGCCTTCGTCCTTCGCATCCTGGCTTCGCCATTTCGCATCCTGCCTTCGCGACTTCGCATCCTGCCTTCGTCCAGATTCATAACATAATACCTTCTCGGCCATCATAGAAGAGCGGTATACAGGGGAGAAGAACTCTCACTATCAGCCACCGGATATCCTTGAGAAGTTGCGAATGCTCCATTGCAAGTTCAAGGTTGCAAAATCACGAGTAATTCTGGCGTGACACAGTTGGATCAGTTCGCATGTCCTACCAGCACAGAGAGGGGTCTGGCCCCTAATCCATACTGGTGACGGGGTCATTTGGTGACAGCCAGGGATAGCACAAACGAATAGTCGATCCAACTTATTAATAATTTTATGTCCCGAACAATCTCGATATCGGTCAGCATCCTGGAGTAGGCCCTACTGGAATTTATACTGGAAACACATCGGTGAGTGAGTGAACAGGATTCAGCGCTGCTTCCAACAATTTTACAGTCATATAACTTGTAGAGAGGTCCCAATTTCGCCTTTTTGTAGTGCCGTCTCACCGGAGCACCATATTTTAAGCCCGGCGCAAAAAGAGCTAACCCCTGAGCCAACAGCCTCAAATGCCTGTTACTTCAAGGAATAGCTCTCGTATGGTATCAGCGCTGACGGTGAGCAAAAGTTTGACCGAATCATTCCATTTCACGCGGAACATCTTCTTCGAGATCATGTGATCATCCATGTGACCGGGCCCGCATAATAATGGCCATTTTTAACAGCCGTGCACACAACACACGTGCGTTTCATTAGCCAGTCGAATAAAACGGCTGAGCTGTTAGGTTACGTTCGCCGCACACGGCAGAAGGCAGAATTATGAAAAGGGTTTGATACCGGCCTCGCGAGAAAAAAAACTCACCAAAAACTGCCCGCATACGAGAGCTATCCCCTGAGCCAACAGGCAGTTGAGGCCATTAGATAAAGGGATTGCTCCAGTACGCATCGGGCTTGAGGACTACATGATAATCCAACCAGTCAAATCATCATGACACACATATCAGACCTCGAACGTACAGGTATCATCGGGTCAACTATATCGAGCTTTCTGCTGCTGCAGTACGTGTTCGATATTTGTTTGTATGTATACAAGAATAATATGAAAATTCAACTCAACTGATAGGTTATTTCGTATATACTCACCATGGACACGTTTAACATATCGTAGAATCTTGAAACGTTCCCATTTTCCCAAGAAATCCAGGTTTGCGCATCGCTGCATCTGTCCAGATAAACAAACAATGACATGAAAGATAATCAGTATTAACCCTATCTGGCGTGGGCTTTTGGGGACCTGTCCAGGCCGGGGGGGGAGGGGCAAAATCTCCCCCCACTTAATCATTTTTCTTACTCCTTGAGCTAGGGGGCTGAAACTTACAACACTATACCCCTATGTCATGCTCTACCAGAAGATGTAAAAAATCCAAGATGGCCGCTTTGATGACGTCATTTTCAAAAACGGCATTTTTTGTCGAGTTTTTGGTCGATTTTCCCGTCAGATTTTCCGAATTTTTTGTTTATGCAATTTGTCCGGAAAAACTGCAAGATAAATCAGTAAATATTAATGTGATGTGAAATAAAATAGTTTTTGCCCACTTTTATTCGCGAAAAAGCAGAAATTTTGAACAAATATGACAAAAAACATCACTTTTCTGGTATACCACATGGCCGCCATCTTGAATTCACCCGTGCTCCTCTGCTCGGGGGGTTATGCAAATAGGCTCAACATCCAAATACGATAAACTATAAAGTCGCGGAGTTTTAGCTCTCTATATTTTGTCGTTCCGGAGATCGCGCTGAATGTTTCGTATGGGAACCAAAATGCCCCCCTCCCCCTCCCCCCAACGCCTGGTAGGTTCAGTATGAACAGTTGTTCATCCTGGCCTTGTATAAAGTAGTAAGCCTAAAGAATATGGAAAGTTGGGGTGTTTTCTATATACGGTTGATTACCTCATTGGCAATGTGCCTAGTGGTAAAGTATCGGCCTATTCCAAAGACTAGTGATGTCCAGTGCTCTGAAACTATGTGTTTATCTCAGTTGATAATAAAGCATTTTCAAAAGCAATTATGCTGGTTACCCGAGAGATATACGTACGCTTATATAGTTAAATAGGAATGTATTATCAAACGTAATTGAAACACAAAAACATAAAGAAACGTTCTCTCTGGAATGCGCAAAAAGACGTACAGATGAGGCACCAGTTCCTACCCACCAAAGTGAAATTTTCATTTGTTTCAAAAGGTAATGGTTTGATTGGAAAATCATTATCAGGATCGAAGTACAGTTGTATATATAATTTATTAGGAAACTAACTTAGCTGGGTAATGTAAGATTACATTTCTTATTGAGAGGTGTCAGTTCCAACCCACTGTCGCCAGTTCCGAACCAGCCTTGTTTTGGCATCGACCTTTGACCCAGATATAATACATTTGATCGTCAACATGATAACGTTTCCCCAACAAGCGTTTTGAGAAGCCCAACATCTCGCCTTGCGGGGTCATCCGCTGAAGCTGCAGCAGTATTTAAAGCATACATATAGAGCAAACTTTCTATGTAGAGGTGTACATGTAAATTTTTGCCTAACAAAAACATTATCATTGGAAAACTATGAAGTCTAGACCGCAATAATTTAGCCAAACTTAATATTTCATGTCACAAATAACACATGCACATCTGGTATAGACAATGTCTGACATGGATGATCTGGTACAGACAATAACGTCTGACAGATTATCTGGTACAGACAATAAGGTCTGACTTAGATGACCTGGTACAGACAATAATGTCTGGAATAGATTATCTGGTAAAGACAATAACATCAGTCCCATGTGAAATTACTGCCAGATAGGTCAATCCCGTGTAGGATTATGGCTGGATATGTCAGTGTTGTGGGATTATTGCTGCATAGGGCAGTCTAATGCGAGATTACTGCTGCATAGTTCGGTCCCATGCGAGATTACTGCTGGATAGGCCAGTCCTGTGTAGGATCGCTGCTGGATGGGCCAGTCCCGTGAGTTATTACTGCTGGATAGACCAGTCCCATGTGGGATTATGCTGGATAGGCCAGTCCCGTCTGGGATTACTGCTGTATAGGTGAGTCTCGTATGGGATTACTGCTGGATAGGTCAGTCCCATGTGAGATATCTGCTGCACAGGCAGTCCAGTGTGGGATTACTGCTGCATACGGCAATCCCGTGTGGGATTATTGCTGGAGAGGCTAGCCCTGCGTGGGATTACAGCGGGATAGGTCAATCCCATTTAGGATATGGCTGGATAGGTCAGTGCAGTGTGGGATTACTGCTGCATAGGGTAGTCCAGTGCCAGATTACTTTTGGATAGGTCAGTCCCGTGTGAGATTACTGCTGGACAGACCAGTCCCATGTGAGATTACTACTGGATAGGCCATTCCGGTCGGGGATTAATGCTGGATAGGCCAGTGCCATTTGGGATTAGTGATTGATAGGTCAGTCCCATGTGGGATAACTGCTGGATAGGTCTGACCTAGGAAAACATGAAACATGTCCATCAAGTTTTATAATCATACCACGAAAGGTTCAGCAAACTTTACATGTACAGAACTACATGTCAAGTCTAAACTGCGATAATTCGGACAAAAATTCATATTTAATGTCATATTTCTTAAATAGCACATGCACATCCTCGAATCACACTAAACTTGTGTGTAGAAAGTGTCAAACTCATTCAATGTATGTACATTATCACTGGCAGATTACTAAGGCGAAATCCTCAAAATTTGAACAATAATTAATATTTCATCTCCTAAATGGCACAGAGACATCCTCTAATTATATGTACTAAGTTTCGTCATCATTCAATGAAACATGACAAATTCAGACAACTTTTCGGTACATTTCTGTCTGACAAAAAACCCTTATATTTGGCAAATTAGTAAGTCCAATACCTCATAATTTGAACATAAATCAATATTTCATCTAGCACAGGTGCATCCTCTAATCATAAGAAACATGTGTACCAAGTTTCGTAATCATCCATTGACAGCTGACATCTGCAGCAGACGTTCTATGTACATGTACATGTATTCATGTAGATGCCTACATGTACAATTCTGCTACACCAAAAGCTTTATCATTTGCCATAATTTGGACAAAAATTAATATTTCATCTCAAGAATACCACAGGGACATCCACTAATCATAAGAAACATGTGTACCAAGTTTCATAATCATCCAATGACAGCTGACAACTACAACAAACATTCTATGTACTGATTACATGTGCGCTTCAGCTAGACGCAAAACTCTATCATAGAGGTTTTAATATTCAAGTAACCATGGAATCCCCATGGGTAAGTACCCCCAGGTGCAATACCCCCCCCCATCTTTTTTTATTCTTTAAATATTTTTTCCTGAATTTTCTAGATTTTTTTTGAAATTGCTAAACCAAAAACCTTATCATTTCCAGGCCTGAGCTTCGACAGCGACACCGGCGACGACATCCTCCTTTCCCCTCACAATATCTCCCCTTTAATTCGCAAGGCGAGATAAAAATTCGGTCCTAGCTGGATATTTCGTTTTGTATGTCTTCATCTCATAAGTGAACATTTGGCATTAAAGAATGCGGGTTGGGGTGATAATGATATGATCGAGCTAATCATATTGACAAGATAAAACTGCAATGGCTTGTGAGCGTATAGTCACTCAAAGTGATGCTAAATCAATGGTATTTTTATTCGTTTACCTCTGAATAGCAGATCAAAGAACAGAAATGTTACTCAGCACTCAAGTTACGAATTTAGGTAGCGAGCGCTGCGTTCGAACGCAAGACATTTTCAGACCATGGTGCGACATTCAATATATTCAGATGATATAAACTGAACCGCCATAACGTTGTCGAGGGACGGGAAACAGTATTTCACCTTTAAATGTGAGAGAAAATTTGTTTTCAGATTGTTGAAGAATGTGAAAACTAAAACAGTTGTCTGGACAAGAAGCCTACTTCAGGGTTGTATCTGTGTTCTACATTGTAAGGGGGGATTTTGCCTAATGTCACATTCAAGGCTGTTGCACTCATATGGTGACAGTCAGTCTGGTTGGTGGAGGAAGCCGGAGTACCCGGAGAGGACCACCGCCCGTCGGCAAGTAACTAACAAATTTCCACACATGGACAAGCAGTGCTCAAACCCGTGCCGATTCAGCGATGTGAGGCTAGCGGTCACCAACGACACGCCTTAGACCCCTCGGCTATAAATTGTACTTGTTGTAAGGAAGATTGGTGGTAAGTCAAAGAGTTTTCTACATACACGTCAAATACAAATACTACATACCTTTGGATATGAGAGTCTTTGGTAACATTGTCACAGAATGTCTTCAGTCCAACGCTAAGAATGCAGGCGGCAATGAAGAGTATTAGAAAACAGAGGATATTTCCAACGAGCGGTAAGAAGATGGGAAAAGTCCTGCAAATAGTGATATGCAAATATTATAACACCTGTACATGTAGGTCTACTTCCCATACATTTGTAGTCCATGTATTCCACAAAATTATCACACAGGGTTTCATTTCTTTTTATTGGTTACATGTCTAACCTGTAATGGTCTCGGGTCTACCCTGAGGTATGAACAAGCATTGATAAACACCCAATCGTGAAACAATCGGCAATGAGCCAGCCCTTGTAAATCACACTTGAAAGTTTCAATCTCTTGGTATTCCAATAATGATTTATGCACTTGTCATCAATTTGAAAATATCTAGATTTGTTCGAAGATAACAAAACTTGATATAACTATGCGTGCACCCACAGTCTAACATAAATCGTGCATTGCACTGAGAACCCCTCTGTATTGGCCGTATTAAAATAGGGCCCTTGTGGAAGAGTGAGTGAGTGAATATGATTTAACGTCGCTTTCAACTATATTTCAGTCATATCATGACGTTGGGTCCTATTCCTTTTCACACCGGGAACCACACGGGTAGGGTCTTATTCCTTTTCACACCCGGGAATCCCCCATTAAGGATTAACGTCGCGTTCAGCAATATTTCAGCTATATAGCGACGATCAAACAAAATGAAAGGGTTTTTGTAACCCCCATTTTATGAAAGACCCTTATACTTACCTTGTGCATAATATTTAATATTATGCAATACTGTTGGGTAGATTCTAAGCCTCTTATACCAAATGCCAGAAAAAACGGACACCCCCTCCAGGGCCTCCATTAACTCCGGCGTCCTTGACCGCTCTAAGTTCCCGCCAAAAACTTAAGACCTCAGTTTGATTCTATAATAAACATAGCATTTAAAAAGCAAGAACATTTATGTACCTCCTCCAGTCTTTGATTAACAGTGTGGGTGGGAGGCGAGATCGCAAGGTAAGTATAAGGGGCTTTCATAAAATGGGAGGTTACAAAAACCCTTTCATTTTATATCAAGACACCTTATACTTACCTTGTGCATAATATTTAATATTATGCAATAATGTTGGGTAACCTTCGAATTTGTGGAAACCCTGGCGGGTAGGCTAACCAAAGACAAAGGGTAGATACCTATCAATTTGAGAGCGAAAAGGCCGTCATTGACATGTAACCCAGGCCTCTCTGTTACCTGATAACTCGAGGGGCACCACCCTGGTGAAAGTCCGAGCTTTCTTTTGGTACACCTGCTAGGGAAAAACCCTAACAAAACGAGCGTACGCGTAAGGATATGCGTAAGCGTACATTCCTGACCATGGAACCGCTAGTGCATCCACGGCGTGCGCCGATGGATCCGGAAACGGGCTCACATATATTGGGAGCTTTTTGTTGTCGTTCGTGGCAAATAGGTCTACATGAGGAGTCGACCACTGAAAGAAGACTTGTCTGAGTACCAAGTCGTTCAGCTGCCATTCGGTCGGACGAACTCTCTGTTGACGAGACAGAGAGTCCGCAAGCACGTTCCGTATCCCCGGAATACCCGCTGCTCGCAGGGTCACCTGATGCGTGATGCACCACTGGAATAGCTTCCAGGTCATAAAACATAGCTGGGGGGATCTGGTCCCTCCATGCTAGTTTATGTATGCGACCACTGTTGAGCTGTCCGATTTTACCAGAACAACCTTCTCCCGCACGAGCGGGAGAAACCGTTTCAACGCTAGGATGACTGCTCTCATCTCCAAGAGATTGATATGCCAAGTCTTTCCCTGCGCGGTCCACATTCATTGTGCCAGGTTCTCGTCCGGATGCGCATCCCAGCCGTCCATGAAGGCGTCCGTAAATAAGACTAGACTCGATTCCGGCAGATGCAACGGCGCCCCCGTGATGGGGTTGTCCCGGTTCCGCCACCAGCAGAGGGCTGATAATAGATTCGAGTCTATCGGGATTGGTTGGTTCAAATGACCTGTGCTCTGTTTCCAGAAGGACATTAGGTACATTTGTATGGGTCTGCGTCGAAGTGGACCTTAGTTGACCACTTCTCCCAGACTGACCAGTCGACCCAGAAGTCGCAAGAACTCTCTCGCCGGGAGAGCTCGGCAGGTGAAGAACACCGCGAGCATCTCCTCCAGCAGATCTAGGGCAGCCGGCGAAGGCCGAACCCGCCCGATCCGGAGATCGAACTGAACCCCCAGGTGTATGAACAACTGTGACGGGGTCAGCGCTGACTTGGGTACGTTGACCATCCAGCCGCTGAGAAGCGCATGGAAGAGTGTCAACCTGATCGCATAGGTGACTACTGTTTCCGACGGTCCCTTGACCAACCAATCGTCGATGTAGGTGCTGATATCCACACCACAACTCCGTAGGACGACCGATAGGGCATCCACTACCCGTGTGAAAACTCGAGGCACAGATGTAATTCCGAACGGTAACGCTTGGAATTCTAATATCTTGCCGTCGATGGCGAACCTTAGATACTTTTTGTAGTCCAAATGTATCGGTACGTGAAAGTATGCGTCCTTCAAATCTATTGATGCGGCCCACATGCCGACCCGAAGGCCGGCCCGTACAGATCGAAGAGTTTCCATCTTGAATCTCTCGATGCGAATGTAACGGTTGAGAGGCCGTAGATCGAGGACCGGTCGCCATCCCCCGGTTTTCTTGGACGCCAAAAACATCCTGGTGTAAAACCCCGGATCCGTTGCCGGATCTTTCACCTCTACTACAGCCGCTTTGGCGAGGAGGGAAGTTATCTCGTCCCGTATAATAGAAATTTGACGGGAGTCTCGAGGTAACGGGGTCACCAGTGGGGTCCCTGTCAGCGGAGGTGAACGGTTTGGAGCGCTCCATTCCATTCGATAACCTTCCGCGACAATCTGCCTTACTAGGCTGTCTGCGCTGTATCGATTCCACCAAGAGGTGAAGTGCGCGAGACGGCCTCCGACCGGCAATTCCGGGCGCCGACACAGAAGTGTAGAGTCCGGTGGCGCCCCCCCCCCAAACTCGTGCTGAGCTTGAGGTTGGTGTCCTGGGCAGTGGGGGAGCGCACACTGACATGTCAGGTGCGCTTCCCACCCTTACCAGCGGGCTTAGAAGGGTTGTTAGACCCTTTCTTGTCCTTCCCCTTGCCACGGTAGCCTCTTCTGGCTTTCTTGGGCTTCGAAGAGCCGGAGAAAGAATCAGCGGGCTTGGAAACGCTGGCTTTGCGTTTCCCTTAGCAAGGGTCTGGTGTTGTTTGACCATGGACTCAAGCTCCTGAGAGTCAATATGACCCTCAGCAGCGTAAGCTTTGAGTCCGTCGGAGAACAGCTCTTCATTACCGAGAGGTAAGTTGATGAGGTTCTGCGCATGGTCTCTCGAGCCCAGTCGAGACTCAGCCAGGAAGAGTCTCCGTCGGTGCAATCTGCACTCTGGCTATCACCCTTGTCAGAAGGTCCAACCCCGTTGCAGTAGCCAACTGCATACAGTGGTAGAACTCTGGGGGTGCCTGAGGAACCGATAGCGGTTCTCCACGGGTTTCGGAATCGCTTCCGCATCCATGCAGTGCAACCGCGACACCGCGTCGTCAGCCGTACACTGCAAGGCAGCTACGTGCGATGCGTGTGTCATGTGCAGAGGGTGGCTAAAGGTTCGTAACCCGACCCGGGCCGAACACTCTGCCGACTTAAGCTCTTCCTCAACCGACCGACGCAACATATCGTTTGGATGAAGATCCTCCCGATGTTGTCTGCCGGTCAGGAAAAAGGCGGACTGCCGTCCAACCTTCGAAACCGACTCCGTCCGCTTGACTTCGGATGGAGGGCCTCTGAAGAGCTCAGTGAACCCGGGTGGAGCCGCACGCAGGGAACGCTTACCCTTTCCCTGCGGCCGCACCGAAAGCGCTTCGATAGCTTGATCCACGAATGAATCTAGCCCTAACGAGGGTAGCTCCGGCCGGCGAGCCGGCGGCTGACCTGTTAGCGATCGCTTAACGGGTTCTTGCTGCTTAGTGTTAGGAGGAACACCGAACACTTCAGCAGCGTACGCTAATGACCTAGTCCAAGAGGATATATGGCCGAGCGTAAGGAGTTGTGGGCCTCCCGGCATCTTCTGTTGAGGGGCAGCCCGCAGAAGAGCCGCATCGATGGTATCATCGATGGCACCCACTTGCTCCTGGTTCAAGTCGACGTGAGGGATGTAGTCCTCTCCGGACGTTGAACCGACCACCGTATCCGTATCCTCAAGCAACCGATCATCAATAGAGCCGATGACGGGGCCGGATGAAGATCCTAGGTCACCCGTGGGGCGTGACCAAGAGGATTGAATATGATCTCCGTTCAACGCGTAGCCGTCACGGCCGAGGCCGGATGTTCCCGGCTGAACGGAGTCATGATCACGAGCACAGGCTAGCAACCCGGCATCGGAGTGATCACGGCCATCGTACGACGCCACAACACGAACCGGACGGTCCGTGTCGGCCGGAGATTGCTCGACCGCAATCTCGGCTAGGCTAGTGGACTTGGCCATCCCGTCGAGCACAGTTGTGTCCACATCCAAACCATCTCCCGTCGGACCCAGAAAAGGGTCGGACGGTGTCTCACTAGCGACTAGAGTCGTAGGAGCACTTGATGGCTTGGATAGGACTACAAGAGTCTCAGACGGGCCGCGCAAAGTCTTGGCTCGCACCTGCGACTTGCGCGACCTGCGTTTCTTGATCGAAGATTTAGCAGGTGGCTTTCCCAACGCGGCGCTCCCTATACGACGAACCACGAACACCGGTGTGCCTGTTTCGATGGCAGCTGTCGCGCCCTGGGACAGGCCCAGAGCACGGTAAAGCTCCGCAAAACGTGCATCCAGTTCCGATTCGGGTATAAACCTTCCTACGGGTTGGGATACCGCAGGAAGACCCGAACCGAAGTACCCGGATTCACGGTCGGTAGTGCCGCCACGGACCGGGAATACACAAACAGCCAGCGCTGAAAGACGTCCTCAGGCCAGGTAGGGCACACCTCGCACCTATTACGTTCCGTGCACTGCGAGCATTTCGAGCACTCATGCCCAATTGTACCCTTGACCGACCATTGATGGCATTTTGAGCAACCGGACGGGGACGCTTTTCCAGATTTATCCGAGTCAGACATAATTCTGAAAAATATAGATATGATTAAATTAGTGCCAATAATCATATCGTACAGAGGTTATAGCTACCCACAGTGCCATCTCTGGGCTAATAGAACGATCCCGCACAGGTGTAGTCCTCTCATAGTGTACTACGGACCTCATGTATAATAATACCGTCACAACATCATAGCTGCCACTATGTGTACAGAAACGAGCTCAATCAAAGAAAGTCTCAGTTTCTTGTTATTATAACAAGAGATGGACCCCATCGGTCAATTCGTAAAAATCAAGCGTACAACACCGTAATGCGCTAACAATTCATTGTATAGGTATCAGTATAACCCAACTTGTACTGTAATACCTTTGCAACACCACATGTTGAACTACTATACATGTGCAAACTTATAGTTGATAATTACGGTACAACATATATACATCAAACTGTAAATAGTATTGGAGCGAAAGAATGTTTGGAACGTGAAACATTCTAGACAGTATTTTATTTCCATAACATGCCAAAAATACTTCGCATCGTTCTACTAAAAACAGACAAACAATGTGCTATTGTTGTGATACATACACCGTTCTTGGAAACGTAAACCCAAAGTGCGAATATAAGTACAGAGCTCAAGCTATTAGAATAGCTGTCTACATGTACATGCATTGCCTTGCCAAGGTATACCTTAGAAATTCGCACAAAGAATTCACAGTAACAAAGAGGTTACGTAACTTCTCCAGCAACGGACTCTATGTCTCCGACGCACTACCTCGAGAGAGGTGTGCTGCCGGTCAAAATGGATGCCTAGTAACATGTCAACAAGAGTCCATTACCAGATCAGTAACGCACAACGTAACCTATTATCGTAAAAGCCAATTTCGAGTCGTGCCATAGTTTGTCGTTCCAGCCTTGTCGTGCCAGACATTTAACACATTGATCACAATGGCATACGATTTACAATAAAACAACGTATATATTATTCTCGATGCAAAGCAGAATAATCCCATAGTGAAAGCATAGACCCGATATGCTGTTTACAGAATGGTGAGCGCCATAACTGAGCGATCCCAATACCCTGAGGATTTCTACTGTACATATTTTTAAAAAAAATATACAATTAAATGCGGTAAGGAATTCGGCATAACGAGAAAGTACATAAATGTAAAAACTCACGGACCAATACGGGAGGCTTGAGAGTACGAGTAAATCCAATGAATGTATACGAATCTCCTTAGTTGAGGAGCACAGTAAATTCACGTGTGGGTTTGATCGTGCTAGAAATCAAACTGAGGTCTTAAGTTTTTGGCGGGAACTTAGAGCGGTCAAGGACGCCGGAGTTGATGG
This sequence comes from Hanleya hanleyi, assembly GCA_036873755.1. Classification (NCBI taxonomy): domain Eukaryota; kingdom Metazoa; phylum Mollusca; class Polyplacophora; order Lepidopleurida; family Hanleyidae; genus Hanleya; species Hanleya hanleyi. The sequence continues at coordinate 15,409 of JAVTVY010007869.1, forward strand.
AGGCCCTGGCGGAGGGTGTCTGTTTTTTCTGGCATTTGGTATAAGAGGTTTAGAATCTACCCAACAGTATTGCATAATATTAAATATTATGCACAAGGTAAGTATAAGGTCTCTTGATATAAAATTATAAATATTCCAAACACAATTCAACATCCCAGCAATCCAGAAGTAATCAATACAACATACCAAAACTATGTACATTCATTAAAACTTTCCCTCGATTTCCCTCAAATATTAAACCTAGAATACAGTCCTCTTTCACCCGACTGAAAAAATATTCTAAATTAGTTGCTTGATGAAAAAAATCTCTTACAATCCTAAAATCTATCCAGTCGATCAGAATATGTTTCACTGTGAGATCTACGTGGCATGGAATACACCTTGTGGCTGGTTCCTTTTTCAGTAAATGTTCCTGGGTTCATCGGGTATGACCGATTCTACTTCGCCTGATCATGGCTTGATCGAAACGTTTCTGACTACTCAGATGAATATATCCTACAGTTTTTTTTGAAAACGTTAGATGTTATCCACCGCATCCCATAAAAATTGAAACTTGGTGTCCACCGCATCCCATAAAAATTGAAACTGCTTTCTCACATTAGCACAGATAAGGAGTCTGAAATCGCTATATGGGATTCCACCAGGATCAAACTCATTATCTAGAGCTGCCTTAGCCATTTCATTAGCTTCAGTATTTCCTTTGATGCCAACGTGGCTAGGCAACCAACAAAATACAGCGTCAGTCTCTTGATGAAATATACGGCCATATAATTGTAGAATGTTTAAAAAGGTGGGGTGAGTTGAAGTTCCACTCTCAAGCGCATGAATACAGGACAGTGAATCTGAGAATGTGTCACATTTTCCTCCTATAGTAGACTCAATGCCTTCTAAAACTAGCAATAGAGCTTTGGCATCGGAGACGAAAATCGAACTTTCACCTGGAGGTAGGTTTCAGTTTCGGAAGTAAAGATAGTAGCACACGCTACTCTCTCACCATCTTTAGAACCATCTGTTTAAATAGCTTGATGCGATCTGCATTTTTCCCTCAATAGACCAAATTCTGGTCTTGTAATATCTACTTTTGGTCTGGCTAACTGCCATGGTGGAATTGGTAAGAGTTTGTCAGGTAAAATTTGACTAAGCCTAATGCCAGCTGCTACAATGTGTGGATTCATAGGAATTTCAGGAGGTGGAATAATGAAGGGTTTCTTTAAATACAAATGTAAGTATTGAGGGTTGTAAACACATTCATTCGTCCGTCTGTCCGTCTGTCAACATCTGTTCATGTCCGCTATATATCTGCAGATCTATGAAGTCAGGCCTAATCAAACGTTGGTGAGAGCTTCCTCTAGGGTGACTGATGAAATGATTAGGTTTTCTGGTGGCAATGATGATTTTATAATTTTGTATTATCTTGTTATTATTTATTGATGGCTCAGCTTGTGTACTTTTATCTATGACCATCCGGAATACATGTTTATATGTTTCCTTGTGAATTGTGAAAGTTCCCTGATATCAGGAAGTCCTGTGTTGCACGAACAGGCGCATTTCCACAATCACAAGCAAATCTCCTACACGAATAGGCGCATTTCCACAACTATGAGCAATTTGTCTACACGTTTAGGCGCAACGCGGGATTAGGCTCAAGATGGTTCATATGATTAGGAGCAGTTGCATGATTAAACGCAGCCTACAATGTACTTACACGATTAGGCGCATTTACACAAATAGACACAAATTCCGTACACGATTAGGCGCATTTTCACCATTAAGTGCAAATTTCGTACACGATTAGACGCAGTTCCACGATTAGGGGCAAATTTTCTACAGGATTAGGCGCAGCACGTTATTAGGCGCATTTGTTTACACGATTTGGCGCGGACACGATTAGGCGCGAATACACGATTAGGCCCCCACATGGGTCATCGCCCTTTTAAGGAGATGAAAAATGGTGATGACCCAGGTCGCCTTTTGGGGGGTTACACACCATCATCCAAAATAGTTAATGATCTGAAATTTGCAGTCATTGCACATCACATTTTAAAGGTAGGCCTAATTGCGGTATAAGGTGATGGCTCCAAATGATCGCATTTTTGGGTAGACTTATGACGAAAAGTGAATGTGAAAAAAAACAACGCCTGCAAAATAACTTATTTCAAACCTCACCCACTATTCTGTGTTCAGTTTGATTAATATTATTACTATTGGTGATGTAACGCCCTCCTATTCAATGCAAAGAAGAAAAAAATGCGTACAAAATCGGAGAACTTCTATACCGCCATGTGTGTTGACAATATTTTCCCAGGGTTGCATGTAAATTTGAATCGCGGATGATGGCACTCGATCCGGAATCCATCTTCATTCCATTCCTGTTTTTGTTTATAGGCAACCTGATAAACATGGCACTCACAACAAGGTACATGTAGAAGTTCCGTGATTCGAACCCAAGTTACTTTGCTTCCGTGCATTGAACATTGGGGAGATTCACGACCACCTACATCACCAACAGTGAGCTTGATAGTCATACTGAACACAGAATACCATAAGGTATTAATGTGGGCGAGGTTTGAAAATATTTTTTTTTACATTCGTGTACGGTCATAGTCGCTTGGCGTCTTATAACGCTACTTTTTGGGGTGATGTCATTACAGAAAGGGAAGATAGCTATCTCCTTTTTCTGACTGGTGCGATTACCTTTTAAATCTTTAATATAACGAGCGTTATTCACCATAGGATATTAGGTAAAAAAACACACTAACTACTGCATTAGAGGGCGGGTTTCTCTGATGTCAGTCACCAAAAATAAATCAGTTCCGTGATTTAGACATTCAGAGTCATTTGACGTCGTAGTTCTATATCGTTTTGTTGAACGTAGAAACTAGTTTAGAATTGTAATAGGGGATCGTTTCAAAGTATCCACAAAGCATTAGGAAGACGCAGAGTGGCACAAAGTTACAAATTTGGCGAAAGAGTGCTGTGAGCATCAGTTTTCACATTATTTATCTTATTTTCTGACAGCATTAAATAGATCACTGCAATACAAGAACATGTCTATAAACATACGCACTCTCCTGGTATGTCCCGACCCCACAACAGCCTGAGTATGGGAGTTTTATTATACCATCACTATATGTACTCATGTACCTCAGAACAGTTGTTCTTTTTGGGAGTATACATTTTGTATATCCCTGGCATACTTTAATGTCATCAGGGGCCAAGCCTAATCATAAATACAATAGGACAATCCCGAGATAGAACTCTTTAATATAATAATAATACTTATTTATTTCAGACACAGATGGTCTATAGAATGAACAAATAAATAATAAGATGGCAGCCAACAGACAAATTACTAGCGCGTTACATAGATTTGGCGAGACCAATGACAAACAAAACGCGAAGTCCTGAGACAATTCGGAAAGCCGCAAAGTTGACAAGTCTGTTCTGCAGAGAATTAATCTGGCGTCGAATAACCTCATTAAGGCTGGGTACAGAGTTCATACCAAACATGTAAGTAGCACTACAATTGCACGGGAGTGCATTAACCAGCAAAATACATTGTTGTATGTGACACACAGATTTTCCAGTTAAATGACGAAGACCGCAGATGGCTGCAATAGATACTGGTACAGGACGACGAGAAAAGTTGCTTCTTTGCATCTTGAGAACACACATAGAACTTTCGAGCCAATATGTTGGCACAAATGCTTAATTTTCTAGTTTGCACAAACAAATCGTAACTCTCAGTGAGATCGCTGGATGATCAAGATATTTGGAGTTTAACAGACAGTTTAACAGAGGATGCTTTCAGGTCATTGAATATTTTCAGACGAAAACACATGCATAAGCATTTCTTAGACTTGTTGACAATATTATTGTGAGTCGCAAAAATAGCACATATCAAGTGGATTCTGGAGGCCCTTAGCAGAGGGACTAATAAGGCATAAGTCGTCAGCGTATATTAGGTGGTTAAAGAAGACTCCGACTACATTACATCCTACATATTTCGATGTCGAGTTCATTTATGTAGACATTAATGAACTGAGGAGACAGAATTCCTCCTTGGCGAACTCCATTTTCAGGAAGGAACCCTTCGAGAAGGCATACCCATATCCTGGTAGCCAAGAAAGGCGCAAAAGGACGCCTTGCCCACGTGACGTCGGGTCAAGGCATCGGGTCGTGCTTTAACATAGGCTCTACTGCAAAACCCGAAAAATAATTATCATTGTGACTTTCAAAATACTAAATATCTAAACAATTTTGAAGACGTTATTGTCTCGGAGTTAAATAGGCATCTGCGAACGCAAATCATCACGTGGAAATCTCCGTGGATAAAATAATACAGCATTCCAATGTTAAGAAATGGTTCGCTGCCCAACCTCGGCGTGACGCCACATGGGTCATGACGTCGTTTCGCGCCTTTTGTATTTAGAGACTTCCATCTCGGGACTGTTCTATTAATATTTATGATATGTAATCTCCAATAATATGATCTCGCTTATTCTATGTTTCGCATATGGTGTCAGGGCAGAATTATCGCTCCTAGAGATATTTCTGCAGTAGGTATTGAAACATACCAATCTCAGAGATTTATTTGCTTTGACACATTTCATGTGTACGCTGTTTACCAGTGCTATTACTTCTAAGGTCTTCTGTGGTTTTCAAGGTACATAAGGCCCAAGTTCTATACAGAATTATTACAGTTTTATCACAGGTGTCAGGATAAAATTTTCGCTTATGAAAATCTTTTGTAGGTATTGAAAAATATCAGTCTCAATTGTCTCTCTTCTGTACTGGAAGTCCGTCGTTAACTGGAGCTAGGAATTCGTATAGGCACAGTTGATGAGTATTCTTGCTACTTTAATATCAGGTGTTACAGTTTGGATCTCAGCGGTCTTATAATGATATATGGCTCGGATCATGCCAGAATCGTTATACGAAAGATATACGAACAAGATCATGTGAGCATATGGCCACTCGTAGGTAAAATCCGTATTCAAGGTTGAAACACGTCAGGAACGTGGGTATGTTAATGTGTCAAAACAAGACAAGCGGTCAACAGTTTTCAATGATGACATCATGATGTTCCAAAAATATCAAATCCGTATCGCTACTCAGTATGAATAATCCATATGATATACGTTGTAAAGTCGTTATCTCGAGTATGATGTATCTTAGTCACGCTTTGATTGTGACTGTTCATATGAAAACTATGAGAATCTTGAAAGACATAGGATTATACGGCCCCTATTCCCAGGTTAAGCGAAATTAGACAAGTTCTGAAACGCACCGCCATAGATCTCGCACGCTACGCTCGTATTTTGCTATTAGCATGCGATATGTATCGTCAAATTTGAGAAAATTCGAGTGAAGGCGCTTGATGATATAGCCCTCTTTTACAAGTTCGTTAAAGAAATTAAAAGAATCAGCATACTCATTAAATGGGTCAAAGCAGATAAATCTCGAATAGAGATTGATATATTTCAATAACTACAGAACTCCAGAAGCGAGAATTCTGTCTCGACACCTTTAATGAAAATAGTAATAATTCTGTACAGAACTTGGACCTTATGGATCTTGGAGACTACGATCGACATTAGAGGAAACAGCGCTATTAAACACCGCTACAGCAGGAACATCACTAGAAGCGATAATTCTGCTCTGACACCATTAACAAACCGTAACAATACTCTATAGCAGCACATATGTGCGAAGCACAGAACAAGCGAGATCATAATATTTGAGATTATATATCATTAATATTAATTTTATTGATGATTAGGCTTGATCCTTGTTGAGAGTTCTGCTTCTGCTGATATACTTCCCAAAATATCCGAAACAACTGCTTCGAGATACATGAGTACATGTAGTGATGTCCTATGCTCAGGATTTTGTAGGGTCAGAACATACCTCGAGAGTGGGTATGTTTTGGGGCATTTTCTTGTATGATATTAAACCCAACAAGTAGGTTTCCAAGAACATACTATTGATGTGACAATTTTAATATTAATTTTAGATGATCCTCTGATTTTAGATGAAGACATGGAGAATGAGTGACCTGCAAAGAGTGACTTATAGAACACTGTATCAACAAATCTTATCAATTGTAGTAGATTAGTAAGAACATACTGTGGGAAAACATGTAAATTGCAATAGTAATTATGAGATGACCCCCACCCACAACGATAATCAAGATAACCTTTGATATTGCTTTAAAATTAACAAAAGATAAAAGAAACCATTGAAATCTACTCATTAAGTCATAACACATTTCTATCAAGTATTGCTGAAGTCAGATGTTTGACGTTCTTAGATAAACGCTTAGTAAACATTAAAAATGTATAACTTTGACATAATTCTTGTTCACATATTCTATTCTCTGTGGTAGTGAGAAACCTCATACAGCCTATACCGGTGGCTATAACTTGACACAATTATGTGAATTTCATTACATTGAATAACTTAGTTAAAAAAACATAATTGTGTATTTAGAAAATATTTCACTGGGAATTTGGAGATGAGCCCCGAGTGACGCCATGATTCAAGATAGCTTAACATAACCGTTATCAATCGATTCCCCGTTTAATGGAGAGAAAATTGCTACCTCACTACTGTGCATTGGTGTAAAATTAATAAAGTTATTAACTCTGAAACAAACCCACCCCCTTTCTTTTTTCGTGGCGATAAGACTCGACATCAGTTCGTTTGAATGGATTTTTTACCTTACGGCAATATATTTCAAGACCACATCCGGTCTAACAAAAAAGTACATAAAATAAGCTTTCAAATGAGATGGGATGTGGCCGTGTGTACCGGGGGTGCATTTTACTCCTAAAATAAGGCTTTTTTTGCAAATCGCCGCTCGCCTAATATGAAGGCCCAAATTCTTGCTGGCACACGCTATTTCGGCGAACGGAATTTCACTTGATCTATTCAATCTTGTTTTGGGACACTCGATAACTTGATAGCTAATCAGGTAGTCCGGACTTCCACCAACGCACGGTAGGAAGATCGGACTATTTATCCGAGTAAACCCTGCGAAATGATTAACTACAGTGTGTTACATGACAAAATATATATTATTATTTCATTGCTCTTTTTCAGAGAACAGTTCATATCTGCGAGAAAGTGCGAGTTTATTCTCTGAACAAGTTGCGGGACCCAGATTTGCATTCTTTCACTTGATATTTAGACCGAATTATATGCCCCGTGTTTCGCGACTTCGGATTCCGATTACACTCTTTGAAATAATTAGATTTAAAGTTCAATCTATCAGATTTGAATTAGTGACCAATCTATTCGACTGAATATTTCATCTATTAGATTGAAAATTTCAATCTAGATTGAATTTTCTGTCTACAACAGATTCATTTTATCGTTTTCAATCTATTAGATTGAATATTTTCAATCCAATAAAAGACTGGTCACTAAGTTTAATCTGATAGATTGAATTTCAATCCAATTATTTTATAGAGCACCTCGGCGCTTGAAACTCCCCCCTCGCCCAATCCCTCTCCGCCCCCATCCTAGTTCGAAATCAGAATACGAGTCCGATCTTCACTCCTACGATTTGTATTATCCTGTGCAGTAAACGCGCGCCCGATAACAATGCCCGTTCAGGCTATTGCTCCAGAGTCAATTAAGTGTTCAATGATACTGTTCAATGTACATTTCCCAACAATGGATTATACAGGAAAGCGGCCTACAATATAGGCTTACATGATAAACACCTGCGTTATGTGCTGTACTATAGTGCGGACCTTTACTTGTCCAGATTTGAACGATGTCCTCTGTTGAATATCTTACCTGGTTCCAGTCCTATTACACAATCGGTAAAACGTGAAGATCACCATAACTAGACTGAAGAAAGATACGGCCAAACTCCCAAACACTCCATAGAGACAGTTCCCCTTGTTACCGTACACCGACACAAATTTCGCTCCGGCTCCGTCCCACGTACCCGTCGTGTAGAGTATACAGTTTCCTTTGAAATCCACTAGTGTAACAATTGTAGGAATGGCTACTATGAACCCACCGATACATGCTAAAACGAACAAAACCAAATGTACGACCAGAACAGGGACCGCCATATTTGCTATTTTGTTCCGTGTAGTCTAGCTAGGTCACACTGCCTTGAATACCCCACATTATACCTGGAGCCTTCTATAGATTTTAGTAGGCTCTATGCTGTAACCTACAAATGGCGTGGATCATTGAACAAGGCTGGGCACACCGGCGTGTTCACGGCTGTGTCACAGTCACCTGGACCGTGGGGTTTTTTTTAATTGATTGGTTTGATTTATTCACCATATAACAGCAATATAAAAAAAACTGTACAATTCAATGATAGATGATATAGTGCTGCGGATGGCGGGAATAAAACCCCTAGGGATTTTTTTTGGGGGGGAAATATGGGGTCTCTATACCAGGTATATTTTTATATGAAGCATGGGGTTATGTATAGAGACCCAATATTTCGACACTTAACCCTCATACTGGTCCCACACTCCCCCCCCCCCCCACTCCTCCAAAACTGTTGTTTTGAGGGCCTGTGGGGCTTGTTATATACCGGAAATATATTCTAGAATAATTTTTGCATGATTATATGAAAATAAATATTTATATATAGTTAAGGTGAAGTTATGCGACATCAGTTATTGTTAATAAAATATTAATGTAACATATATACAGAGATAATATTATATAATAATTATAGTAACTATACTATACATGTAGCATATTACATTAGCATGAGCAGGTATTATCACAACATTTACATGCGTATACATTAGTGTAGATGAGTAAATTAGAATATGTGGAATTTGACGGTATCTTGAAATTTATCAGAGTTGATAGGGATAATTCTTACGAGTTTAAAGATATTTTAATCGTGACTTGAATAATGATATGGAAGTTGTACATTTCAGGTTAGTAGTTAGGTGGTTCCATACTCGAGGTCCCTTAATTCTGGCGGTATAAAATGACAATTGAGTACGGAAAAACGGTCTGTAGAGGTTTATGTAGTTCTGTCGTGTAGGATAGTTACGAACATGTTGTAATCTGGTGTAGTGGTAACGAGAAGGAATGGTGTATGGTTTTAGGAGTTAAAAGTAGAATTGTGTAATCTTTGATTTTATCAATAGTTAACATATTCAGCTGTGCGAATAACACTATGTGCGAGTCTCGAAGTTTTACATATAATTTACAGTATGCAAACATTTATATATTAGTATATTTTGGTAGGTGCAGCTCGGTCTACCGACAGCTCCTCAATCCTCTTCCGCACTTTTATAAGATGATAACAGCGAAACAGAATCATGACCACTATAAAACTATTCAGAAGGAATGGTAAAAACTAAAATATGAGTTTTCACTATTTGTAGAATTATCGTTCCACGTTCAAAGTCTTAAGTTGAACATTTCTTAATATTGTATTGGCCTAAATAATCAATTATATTTTCAATGAAGAATAATAATAAGGTAAAATATTCAACAATAATATGTTTTTATCGAGATATGCCATAGCTATAGAACGTCCATCCTTCATGTAAGCGATCACGAGAGCAAATCATTGTGGTTTGTTGAACGAGATCACCAGTCGCAAACTTGAACAGAATATTTGGTGGTTGTTGACTGATTGTTATGGAAGCCGGATGCGGCCCTCTCGTGTTTTCGTATTTTCATATCGATAATAGTAACGCGATGAGAAAACGCGATGCGAAAACGCGAAAAGTGTTTCGTATGCGTTTTTACATTGCGTTTAGGCTTTGACGCCCGATGTTTATTTCAGCATGACCCCGGATTGGCGTAATATGCTGGCTGTACGCCCTTACTGATTGGTTCGATTCAGAGAACACTCCCGGGGCTATTTATATCCATAACTGCTATTGGTAACTAACCTAGTCATTGTATCGATCCTGATCGATCGATACCTGGCTCGCGGGGATGTGCTTATTACTGCTCTCTTTCATTCAGTGGCTTTCAAAGTGTTTACAGTTAGCTATAATCAATTAAATGTCACTCATCATATATACTGTTTACTACGCGTTGTAAAATATCGATTCTGGGCCACCATATAAATGCATAAAAGATATGTAAGATGTCGATTCCTGACCACCATATAAATGCATAAATTCTGACTTTTCATTTACCAATTTTATATAAATCTGTGTGCATGCAAACCTTGATATTGTGATGTGTTTTGACAAAGCTATTTCCGAAATACTATTCCATGACCCTTTAGGTCGGTTATTGCAAACACAACTATTTGTGAGAATCAGTTACGTAAGTTCAAATTTATACAGATAACATAGAAACCCGGCGTTTATGTAAGTGTAATGATTTAACCTTGGTTTTGACGAATGAATTTATACAATGCAACAGTTTTGTGATTTGCTAGTCATAATTGTCCGAATTCGTAAGGACATTTATGCCGGGTTAAACTGACATTGTAGCGTCTAGCTTTGTATATAACGGGTTGAACGGCACATATAGTCAGGCTGATAACACCAGGTCTCCCTGATGGCTAGTAACACCAGGTCTCCCTGAAGACTAAAATCATCAGGTCTCACAGAGGCTCATGCTTCCGATAATAGTTATTGCTATCTCCAGTTCCGAAAATGACTGTTTACAGAATAGTCTGATGTTGATGAAGTTGTGCTAGTCTGCCTGCCAAATGATGCCGGTCATTCCTAAGTTAGGTGGAATGAATTTACAATAAATCGGCTTAATATTCAACAGACATTGAACTTCGTTTTCGTTGTATCCTCTTTCATTTAAAGGGGTTGTCAAGACTTGGAGAAATCTCAGAAGCCGGACCTTGGAAACTATTATTGTATAGGTTTTATGAAGACCACCCCTGTGTCTGAGACGACTATATGCGTTACATCTTAAAGATCACGCGCACAAGCCCTGTCGTCTTAAAGACCTCAAATTTCATAGCGTGTAAACTTTGTATATAACGTCCTATATTTTTTTCACAACATTTGTTCACTGTTTTTGTGTAAAATAGTTCGCAAGAACATTCCCACATTAGTCCAAAGTACTGGATTAAATTATATAGCTCTACTGTAGTTTTCCAAGAATTTTGCAGTGTACTTTTCGCCAGTGTACTGGATCTACTGAAAGCGTCGATGCCTTACATTTGCAGAAAAGATTGGTTCAGTCAATATCAATGGACCTGTTTCATAGGCCTATAGTCCCATCTACAAAGATGCAGTTCACCTGGTCCGAGCTTCCTCTAATCCTTCATGTAAATAGTATGTGATAGGTTGTCTTTGGCTGGGGTTAGAGATCACCAGGCGTCTCAGATCCCTTGTCTCCGAAAAAAAACAACAACAACAAATAAATAAATAAAATTGAAAAATAATAAAATATGTCGGACGTTCTAAAACACTTGATTCATTTTTCAAGTGTAGGCTCAATCTTTACAAGATATGATTCATTTTAAGCCTGTTAGGAACGATTTTATTTCACTTTTCAAAATGAATCAACAAAACTTCCTTGTTAGTGCAACGCTTGAACTGTTCTCCCAATAAACTATCATTGCAGTCTACATCTCTGTCATGCAAAAAGATAAAAAGGACCATTTGTAGTTTCATTTGCCTAACAGAAATAAATAAAGCGGAATTAAACTAATTTTGTCAAAATTTGGAGGACAATTTTTTTTTGTACCGAGAAAAGGTACCTGCGACGCCTCGTTCTCTCGCCATTCACCGGGCTTTGAGCGGATAAATTTCTAAACCTAGCCAATGACAATCTTTCATATACTATCTCCTGTCGTGCCGAAGGTTTAGAGCAAGTTTGCGCCATACACCAGGCCTGGCATCAAATTACAATAAGCTCGCCTGCGTTGACAGTGATGGCGTCATTCAATCTGAGGGCCCATATTTGAGATGATTCTCTCAAACAATACCAGGGTGACCTGCACCCGAGCGAGCTGGCCTCTGCACTTAAAATAGAATTTGCCATTCTTTAATATTAAGTATATATCACCACGAAACTTCAGTCAAGCAGAAGTACATGTGGGTTTATTCCTCGGGAGCATTGCAATTTCATTGTCACGTTTAACAGGATTTGAGAACTCAAGTCGGTGTGCGAGAGATGAACATTATGCAAACAGTACATGAACGCTTATCTGGTGGTTCTTTGGCAAACCTACCTAGTGGGGTGAGATAGCGAAATAATAGTTACACACCGGACAAAAGCACCGTTTTTTCACACAAACACCGCATCGGTCCATTGGTTCAGAAAAATCTAAGCTTCAAAATATGTGCTGAAGAGGAAGCTCTAATGACGTCATAATGTCGTCATGACTTCAGGAAATGTCACCAAAATATTGATACATGTGGTAAATGCTGATCAATGGCGTTTACATTGATCAGAATTGTATCTTTTTAGTGTTGTGTAATGTTAACGTTTCGGAAAATGTCAGCTAGTGAAATTATTTGATGATTATGACGTCATTTATTGAAAATTTGAGTCTAAAAATATAGAGTTTTCCTGTACGTTTTTTATTACATCAATTCCTGCTTTCAGTGCCAAACGTATATGTATAAGGAATATATGGGAACATTTCCCCGTTTCCATAGAAACCAGAATAAACACATCGATTCTTGTCTTGCCTTAACCCTATCTGACCTGGGGTGGGGGTGCGAAAAGTTCCCGTACCTATATATTTTTGCTATCGCTCTGGGTAGATGACTGAAACTTACTACACTATATCTTTCGGTCAAGCTTCACAACAATATGTAAAAAATCCAATATGGTCGCCCTGATGACGTCTCTGTGGCGTCATTTTCAAAAAAGCATTTTTTGACGATTTTTCGGTCAGAATTTTCGAATTTTGCATTTTTGTTTTTGCTTCGCAAACACTGCATGATAAATCAGTAAATAATAATCTAGTATGAAATATAATAGGTTTCACCCACTTTTCCATGCAGAAAGCAATAATTGTGGAGAAATCTGACGAAAAACCTCACTTTTCTAGTACCCCACCTGGCCGCCATTTTGAATTTTCCCATGATCCTCTGCTTGGGAGGTCATGCGAATAGGCTCAAAATGACCCCAATATGATTATCTACAAAGTCACTGAGTCTCAGCTCTCAGTGTTGTGTCTCTTCAGAGATAGGAGCAAAAAAACAAAACAAACAAGAGCCCCCCCAGGCCAGGTAGGGTTAAATGGCAAAGAATAATTACAAAATTTGAAATAACAACTCGATAAAGTGTCATATTGAATGAATGCCATATTATGGCCTCGAATACTGCAGAGTTCCCCATGGAGACATCGCTGCCATGTTTGGAAAAAGTTCAATAGTGCGTTGATTCATGGTCATATCACTTTAAATTACTTAGTGGGTTTAACTACAACAAACAATATACATAACTTGCGTACAGTCCTGTATGTGTTATGAAGAGTTTCAAATATAATAGCCAGAGATACTCAACGATCTGTGTCTTCAGGAAATATATCACCCACAGTCACTAAAGTTTGTCAAGATATAGCCTGTTTTTGAATGTATTGTCTAGTGAACATAATCGAAACTTCCAAAGATCGGCTCAACTACTTGGATAAAGGACTGGACATTATCAATTTACCACGAATCCTGAATGATCCAGTGGTACGCAGCCCTGTACCAAACTATTTTAAGTTTACAAAACCCCATTCGATTTCATATCAGTATACTATAGACTCCAACATATTCAATTACAATAATACTGTCTTGGAACTTATGCATGTCTGGACCTATACTTGTGATTGTGAATCGTCGAACTGTATCTATACACCATGCGAGCATGTTATGACTGGTAACCGTGATAAAGTGAGTGGCAAAGACATAAAAGCATTCCTGATGAAAGGACCTAAATATAGAGAGCCGAGAAAAATACAACTGAAGGCGGACCAGAAAATGGTTCTGAATGGACTGGAAGACTAGGTTATTGAGTGGTCAAAGCGAGAAAAAGTAGAACCTACTGACTGGCTGGTCCTCACCAAGAACAAGGTCGTTGAAACAATCCGTCATATTGACAGTAGTACCCTTCGCCAAGCAAAACAAGTACTGAGAAAGTACTCAGTTCCCAAGAAGTTCTAGCAAATCTCCAGAGTAAATTTATCATAGTCCCAGCAGACAAAGCTCAAAATAATATAATATTCATATGCAAATATTACTATTATCATGAGCTGTTTAAGAAATGGCGTATAAGCACACCATCGCCGAATACGTGTACTTGCCCCCAAACACCATTTACTCTGGAAGATTTATTTAACAATCACAAATCGTTTCTCGGGGAAAGGGGTATTTGTCTTCCAACCACTCATAACGAGATACCGAAAGAGTACTGGACTCCTAAAATGCACAAATCACCATTCTAAAGGCTGCACCACCAAGCTTCTTTCAATCCTGTTGACGAGGGTTCTTCAAGAGGAAAAAGTATTTTGGGAAAGGTATTGCGCCACTATTTCGAAGAACTCTGGCATTGAATGCATATGGATATTGAAAAACTCAAAATGTCTTACAGACGAACTTGAAGCGAAAGGATAAATACCCTACAGATATGTATCCATATGGGAGTTCTCAACTACACTGAAGTCTCTGATCAGGACATTATTGACCGTCGTACTTCATTAATAGTATCGGTGTACAAGAAAACCGATCGCCAATATATTAATGTTAGAAAACATTCTTTTGGCTCTACTACATACAAGGGGTATTATTCATGGGATTTTCTTTGTTTATCGAGTTGCTTGAATTTCTCATTAATAATATTTATGTGAAATTTGGCAATACAATATATCAAAGGCCAATAGGTATTCCAATTGGTACTAATTGTGCAAACCTTTTGACTGACCTGTATCTGTTCTCTTATGAATACAGACAGAAACAGACAATTTCAAAGCATGTTCATTCTCATTCACCAAACGCTATATAGACGATCCTCTTGCTGTGGATAATCGCTATATAAATGACGCAGTGAAGAACATATCCACCTTCAATGGATCTGAAGGAAACTACAGATGGCCAAAACGATACATCTTATTTAGACTCTATAAAAATGAAGCAGGCCTTCTCTCTCGTTGGCTTTACGATAGAAGAGATGATTACAATTTCGACATCGTCTGGACAGTAATATACCAGAGGGACCAACATATGACGTATGAATATTTCGCATAGTAGCATTTGCTAGATCCTGGGTTAACTGTAGCGATTTTAAATCAATGTCACAAAACATCCCCCCCCCCACACACACACACCCAGGTCAGCTAAGGTTAACAGTCAAAATATATATTGTTTACCGCTCCAAGTACAACAAAAATGTCATTTATGCCAGTTTGTTGCCATTTGGAAAAAATTACGGGTTAAAAGCATCTTAGTCAGTAATGTTTAATCAGGAAAGAACGATTGTTCAGTCATTTATAGGTGTTATTCATTCTGTGACGTCATCATGACTTCATAGCTGTCTCGTGCAACGAATTCTTTGGAGCTTAGGCATTTATTCATCCGAGCGTCCACAAAAAAAATTGTGCTTTTGTCCGGCGTGTAACTATCCTGGCCATTTTCGTCCTTAACTCACCCCACTGACCTTTCTCAATCTGAAAGTCATGGCTACTTGTTCGTAGCTTACATAAGTCACTGCGATAATCTCGATTCAGAATAGATAAGTAAGGTTCCAACACAAAATTTAGCTTGATGGTTCTATATGTTCTGAGTTTGTTACCATAAACTACGTTGGGGCGGTCGGTAAACAGTTGTTCATTCCACTAATTACAAAATACAGAAGAGAAACTTCTTGCAGCCTTGGAAACTAAGTTACCAACAAATAAACTTTTTTTCTGTTCATATAAATGACTCAGATTTAAGAAAGACAATATACTTTTAATACCCGTTACCCAGGTCTTTTTTCCTTGGGTGTCCAATTTGACAGAAAAATCAAAAGCTTTCTTTAATAAGGTATCATCAGGCATTTCAACTAAGCGACGCCAATATTTAAGCATTGAACAAACAACATCAATTAGCATAGGACTTCGACCGGGTTCATCTAACACTGCACAATTTATACATTTGGAGTTGACCCCCAGAATGTATCTACTGTGCTTCAAGTTAAGTCTTTCAAATGGTTCATTCTTAAGATAGTTATCTAATTTTTTACTCAATTTTATGACAATGGATGATCCCCATATTTCTGAACAGTTGACCAGAATAGACTTCATAGTAAGATCAAATATATACAAAGAAGTGGATATTCCAGGAGGGTTGCAAGAGAAACATTTTCGAATTTTGAAGAATGCCTCACATGCCTTGCCATTCAGTTGGACGTTCCACGTTTCCACGTTCAAGATGGGGTAAACGTAATTCCTAAATATGTGTACGACTGTACGGTTTCTATTTGGGCATCACCAAGACAGAATGATTTTGGGGATGTTCCACTTTTACAGTTAAATATCATACATTTAGTTTTAGCTATGTTCACTTCCAGATTCCATTTATCACAGTATAATTGTAGCCCCCCAGCTTAGGGCAGCATGGTTTGTACCATGTTTGTCGGGCACAGGAGGTAAATTAAAGTGCCAAAGAAACTAGGCTCTCTGACGATCAATTGTCACCAGTGTCTGTGGAGCCTAATTTTCAAAATTCGAAATTCAAAATATTTTGTAGTTTTGGTTAGGTTTTTGTTAGGGTTAGGATTTGCTAGGGTATGTTTGTTTGGGTCATCGTCGACGTGTGACCAATAGGGTTAGGTGCGACGTTGAACTTCAAGCAACCAACCAACAGTATAGTTGTAGTTTATCAAGGGAGGGAGGGGGGAATCCGGTTTATAGTCCGTTTGGTTGGCGGAGGAAGCCGGTTTATCAAGGGATAGTTGTAAACACTGACAATAACACAACATCATCTGCATACAATAAACAATTGAGTGGTGTGGTCCCAAGGCATACTGGGTCACATGACTTATCAAATATGGATGGTAGATTATTAATGAAAATTTAAAAAAGAGATTTGGGCTTAAATTGTCACCCAAACGAACACCAGTGAAGGATTGAAAAATGTTGGTCAATGCACCAGCAACCTTTACACATAGCATATTATTATTACACATATCTTTTAAAATGTTGTAAAATTGTCCACCTGCACCGATCGACTGCAGTTTGTAATAAAGACCCGTATGCGAAACCTTGTCAAAAGCTTTCGAGAAATCAACGAAGCAAGCGTACATTGGCTTGTGTTCAATCTTTTGGTTGAATCTACCAATGTTTTCAAAACAAACATATGATCAGAGGTTCTCATACCTTTGGTGAAGCCCAATTGTTCTTTTCTAATGATATGAGAGGAGATAATTTTTTCCAACCTGTTATTAAGAACCGAGTTGAATAATTTGCCAATATTACTGGTTATAGTAATTCCTCGATAATTGGAGGGGTTTTTCTTAGTACCAGAATAGGAGAGATGTAACCTTCACTCCAGCATCGGGGATAAACCGCATTGGAGTAAGTAATGTTAAATAGTTTTTGAATGCATGAACCAAGACTGGTAGGCCTATAGCCATATTTCAGCATTTCGTTACGGATACCATCTAGGTCACGTGCTTTTTGTGTTTTGAGTCCTTTAATTGCCTTACTAATTTCATTTTCTTTTATTCTATAGTCTAACTCACTGAAATTATTTTGCTGTTCTACATGTTGTAAATTTGTATCAATGAAATTCCTAGTTCAACGGTTGTTACTTTTTATATTAAATTACTCAAAATGTTTTAACCATTCATATGGTGATACATTTTCTGTATCTTCCTTTTTCGGATTGTCATTCTCTTCAAGTTTTTCCAATATTTTCCAAAATTCTTTCGGCTTATCGTGGACTAAATTGTCTAGATTGTTAATAAGCGTGTTTCTATATTTTCTCCTTTAATAGTTCCTTGCTCTTCTAAGATCTTTTAGAGATTTAAAGTACGAAGATCGAACACATGATGCGCTTTTGTAGTTTGCGCTACTTTTAAGACTTTGCAAATTTTTATCATACCATCTGGGTTTCGTTTTAGTAATCATATGAGTTTTTCTGGCTCTATTAGTCTTAATGCATTTCAAGGCTATGTCCCCAGCTGTTTTAAGAGTATTGTTAAAATTATTTGCTGCACAGTCAACCTTCTCTTGGGAGTTTTCAAGAAATTCATCAATAGCATTTTGAACCGGATGCGAACATAATCCCTCTGACCATATGTTTCTAGAAGGCATATAGGCTTTAGGTCATTTTTTCAAAATTTTTATATGATAATTTACGCCTAGCATAAATGATAATTGACAGTGATCGGACAGATAACCGGTAAACCTGTGTGCATGAAAACAACACTGCTACCATCTGGTTGATGACAGGTGAAGTGTCCAATTGTGTCACCGACTGTTCTGCCGTTTAAAAGTCGCATCTGTGCGGATATGCACAGATCTAGTAGTTGTTTGTCACGTTGATCCTGTATCTTATCACAGTTGTAACGACGTCAAGTTGCATCATCTTCGACGTAAGTGTAATTAGACACAAAGTCAAGGCCCGAACCTGTGCGGGCATTTAAATCACCAGTAAGTATCACGTATCCCAAATTTGATAGCGTAGCTATATTCGACTCAATGATTTGTGTAATACTAATATCAGATATTGGACAAAAAGGAGAATTCTCCGGAGGGATAAGCAAAACATAGATATACATTTTTATTTAGACCAAAATTGTTTGCATTGAGCTCAAGTTATTATTTATAGTTATTAGTTTTATGTTCTAAAAAGCGAATGCCTGATCGAAGGTCATCTCTAACGTAAAGGACTAATCCACTCTGATGTATATGTTAGTCGTTCGTCGTTAGGGCCAATGAGTGGTACTACCCAATATTCGGGAATGTCTATTAAAGTCATGATCAGGACCAGTATGTATTTCAGAGAGACCTATAATATGATAGCCATTTATACACTCCATGAAATTTGGATCGTTTAATTTATTGAATTCTTTTGAAATTAACCCATGAATATTCCAACTCGTCACTTTTAGTTGGTTTATTTTATCAATGGTGAGGTTCCATTGTTTGAAATTGAAGATTTAAGTGGGACAACAAAATTAGGTTTTCATGTAATTTTCATGGTGATGAATTACACCTATAAAAATGAGATTATTAAATCAGTTAGTAATACTGATAATTGTATCTATTACTCAAGAAGTCGCCATATTCGGGCTTTTGGGTAGATCCATATGAAGACTTTCCCCAGTCTTTAACAGAGTAATATCTATCACTACGTCCATTGCTTGCGTCTGCGTAGATACCAGATCGTCGTCGATGACCGCGCCGTTGTAATACTGGTCATCCATTCAAAGAGAATCATATTCCGTATCTCCATCATAAACATTCTGGCGAAGGCTTGGACGTCCAGCAAGCCTGTTCTGGCGTCGATTTCTAGGTTGGACTTTTCCAGGTGAAAATCCTTTGATGTTAAGAGCAGCATGGATAACAGTGCGAAAGTCCATCGCCAGAAGACTGGTGCCTTTTGCGGTTAAGTAGATCCCATCTGAAGCCATACATCTCCGGATGGACTGGTCCCCGTGGCTCAAGTTGGTGATTTCCACAAAACTATCTCTCTGTTGGACAGAAACTGAAGCTGAATCAAGATGTTACACCCGCACGCATCTTTCTATTGAGGCCCATATCATCGGTACGGCTAAGACCAAGGGAAATAATTATCTTGGGCTTCTTCAACACGTTGTTACTTAAAAAGTTGCTGAATGTTGAGTACGCATTCCTCGGAACTGAGGTTTTTGAAATCATTTGTGAAGAGATGTAGGAGAACACACTGATATGATGATTGTTTGGGGATGGAATCCAAAGTAGAACTGGTTTCCGCTATGGTAAAGGAGATCTGTGGGTCTACTGTACATTGCGTAGATAGTCTCTGCACATCAATGTTATGCAAATGTGAATTCCCCAAGAGGAGTACTTTCCCTTGACGTTGTTCCATAGGTGGACTCGCAAAATCATGTCGAGCTCCCCTACTATTCTCGGTGTCAGTGTAATCCGACATAGATTCATCTGGTTTCCCACTAGCAGACCTACTAGATTGGTCGGGTAACGGGTCGTATCTAATTTGCACGATACCACAGTAACTGGGACTCCCATTACCAAGTTTTGTTGAAGCCGGGATTATCTTGGCTAGCTCACGCTTTATTTGACAGACATCACTTTGCAGAAGATTACACTTAAAACTTCCTACTAACTGTGTTTTTGGACAGAGTTACTAGTTCAGCAAGTTGCGACTTTATCTGCTGGATATTTTGGCGTTGGTGAATTTGCAACCCGTGAACGATATTTTTAGTAGTTTTGTGCACCTGGGATTTGTGATAAACATCTAGCCAATCAGTTCCCATGTATAGAACCATACCCTCACGTTCGCACTTTTGGGACAGTATTTTTTATTATGTTATCAGTATGGTTCGTATTTACTCATTTACAGCCCATATAAATGAAATACTTTCTCAAGTGTCTGCGCCTTAATTTGTGATAAATTACAATCAGTTCATTTTGCACGGAATACGAGTAACAATGGTGGGCCGAGATAGCGTGGGTTTCTCTTATTTTGTTCTATTGGCTAAGGAGGGTAGGGGAGTAAACTGACTGCGTTGGTATATCAGATAAGGTTTTCCTTCTTCTTGAGTTTCCTTTGGAGGTAATCAACTGTCATGGTTTGGGGTGAAATACCTGTTGGTGGACCGTTTTTTTTTCCGGGAGATTTGAACACATACAACAACAAAAACAATGGACATCAATAACAACCACCTGTAAGTACATTTGTGCTGTTTTGTCCATTCGAGACATCTCTTTGTGCTACGTCCGAGAATCCAGCGTATTCTCGAGTCTGAATGCGAGGTGCAGAGGGAAGCTTTCCTGTAGAGTCATATGGTTGCGTTTTTAGGCGGAATACGTCGTCAATTTTCCCCACCTCTTGCATATCGCAATTTGAACTAATCTTTACATGTTTTCTCACGTGTGGCTCCGCCGTCGAATGAGGTGAAAGCTGACCGCTGCTGCCAGAAGGGCCGTCACTCGCCACATGAGGTAACGCTGGCTTTGACCACCCGCTTGATTGTTACCACGGAGGAACTGCCAATAGCGGGCCCATTCGCCCTGTCGAGTGCGTCCCTCCGGCAGAGCTTCCATCACCTCCGGCATGAAAATCTGCAGTAGTCGTCGGCGGCTTCAAGATCTTCGAACATCGCTTCTAGAATGGCTTGGTAGGGTTGTGGACTTTTCACCACTCGCACCATTTCTGTCCAGATGGCTCTCAACTCTAGTCTTCCATGGTGAGGTATGAACTGTAGTCTTCTGAGACGAGAAGCTCGCTTTTTATAGACTAGGCTGGGATTCAAGCGTCAGGCGTTCTCATTCGTTGAATAAGTGGTTCGCGAATTTGCAACCACACGCTTAAAATTAGTGTTGAAACTTATTCGTAAAGTGTTGAAATAACCCTTTAAGTGTGTCCACATGGACAACACTTAAAGAGCAGTCCCTGTGGACACACTTGAAGGGTTATTTCAGCACTTTGCGAGTAAGTTTCAACACTTTAGCTTTAAGCGTGCAATGAAAGGATCTAGGCTATTATTAGTATATTTGTGCACGTCAGATTTAGTTAACCATCCGGCCAATCAGTGCCGACTTACAGATGCATACTCTTACGTTTGCCCTTTTGGGCAGTATACTGTCTTATTTACAGTATAAGTTTTCGGTATGTTATCGGTGTGGAGATTGGAGCGACTGGTCGGCGTCGGAACTCACAGACTTGTATACTGAACAAATCACTGATTTCGGTTTGCGACTGTGGATAAAATAGCTGAGAATGAAGCGCTTGGTCGCCGTCGGGTCTCACACACTTGTGTTCTGAATAGAAACTTGCATTCTACTCATATTTCTCCCGCTTGGGCCGTTTCTTCTATCGGTCACATAGTTGAACACTTTCATCTGATGACTTAATAGTCCTAGTACTTTCGTATATTTCGTATCGAATACCGCTCACGCCGGTGCTAGGGGACGTGTTGTCATGTCATTCAAAATATCAACATGAACACTTGCAATAAAAGCGTGACTGAGATGCAAATCACCACAAGGATCGTCTTTTGTTCTTGGGATGTTTTTACATATGCAAAATATTGGCCTGTGGGGTCATTTGATTTCTTACCACTACCCTGACATCTTTTCCCATCACTTTTACATGTTGCGTTTAATGGTTAAAATGTACGCCTTTAAAATCCATAAGGGTCTATTGATTTTCCACAGAATTTGAGTTAGAATGGTGGGGTTCGTGATAGCGTGGGTTTTTTTATTTTGTTTATTGGGTAAGGAGGGTGGGGAGTAAACTGATTGTTTAGACATATGCGAGGACTTATTCTTTCTTTTTAATTTATATTGAGTTCTTATTGATGTATCCTATTGTAAGCTCTCGTGGCGTGGGGTGAACGTTCCTCTTGGGGAACCGTTTTTAAAGAGATTTGAACACATAAAATAACAACAACATTGGACAAAACAACACCAACAACAACAACATACCAAATATACGTACATTTGTGCTTTTTGAAAGAATGTCCCTTCGAGAAATCTGATTGGCTCTGGAAAGGACTTGAAAATGTTTCTCACTTGTGGTCTCGCAGATGGATAAAACTGACCGCTGCTGCAAGAAGGGCCGTAGCACACCAGATGAGGCGACGCTAGTTTTCACCACCAGTTTGGCTGTTACCGAGGAGGGAAATGCACTGTAGCAGACTCACACACCCTGTCGGGCGGAGCGGTTCCTTTCGACAGGGCGTCCATCACGTCTATGTGAGATTTGTGGTAGGCCGGTCGATCAGTGCCCACTTATAGACGCATTTGGAGACGCTAATTGTTCCACCCTTAATGAAGCTGATACAGAAAGTCTCTGAGTCCAGTAGGGAAGTATAATATTTACCGAATAAGTGTATGCCTTTAGTTTTCACGAACAATGACGCTACATATTTCAAAATTGATTTGAAGTTGAGAAGATATGATTAAAACCCGTATTTTTAAACGAACGGCTATAAGCCTTCAGCAGAACAATGCTGCTTGAAAACAAGTCTAGGATAAATATGACTGGGTTACCGCCCCTAATGTGATTTTTTGAACATGACATAGAAAGAATCGTCCGTTCTTGCGTTCGCTACCACACATGACACTTGTGTTCTGCATTCATGTATGAGGTTTGTGGACAGTTGAAATCTTCGGCGAACTCATAAGAATTATGTAACGTCCCGATTGCTCTGAAACAGAAAAAAAGAATCATTAGATATTGACCTGTTAGTATGAATACCGTTATAAAACAATAAACCACTACAGTGGTATTCGTGTTCTTTTTGGTATTCTGTATTAATGTAGACCATCCTGGGTTATGCAAGATTTGATTCTGAGATAAGATCAATCGGTTAATACTTTATGTAAGAATCACGAGATAATGCATACAATAGCCAAGTCTGGGGATACAATAGCAAAGTCTGGGGACAACAATGTGTCCAGACTTGAGCCTTTTCAATGACACAAAGATCCAGACAAAAGTTCCTACATGAAGTATCGACCGATCAATCTCGGTAAACTCAGATATAATATCGCGGAGTTTTCCTGATATACCATCTTGGTCAACGGATATATAGGTCAGCCAATCAATATCTCACTTCTGTGACACAGATATATAGGTCAGCTAATCAATATCTCACTTCTGTGACACGGATATATAGGTCAGCCAATCAATATCTCACTTCTGTGACACATTTCGTTCAAATGTATCCAAAGTCAATGACGCCGCCTGTCCATTTATAAGTACCTTGAAGACAAACGGTGGGCTACTTTACCAATGCCAGTTCGAAGTGATAGAAATTGAGATGGTGTGAGGAGATGTGAAATTGCGAGTCCAAGATGTTTTTTGTTCAGTCTCACGTCTGGTACAACCTGTAACCATCTCGGTCATCTATACGCGGTAAGACTGACCCTGGGATCGTGTGTATCCATTCTCAGCCTACTTTCGGCATCTCCAAGAAGGAATTTCCTGAAATCAATACCACGTGACTTCGTCAGCCAATCAGCTAAAGTCTACCGACGTAGCCCCAACGTAACCCGCCATTTTCAAGCCATTTTCAAAATTACAGATCTACACCGCCTCTTGGGTGATACAAAAGTTATTCATACCTATATATTTTGTCAGCCCAAGCAATATCTGTTTCCGAAGTGGTATGAGAACCTGTAATTTATCAGATTTTCCCAGTCTGTTCTTCGCCGGATGAAGGCCGAACAGAATCCGGTAAAGTACAGGATATCGCTCCGCGATAATGGAGACACACGATTCGCAAGCCATGTTATGGATGGCGAAGTGTACGCAAATGACGTCTGGTACACACGAGCCAGTTTTTCTTGTAAAGTGAGAGTAAATTTATGGAAGTTTATGGAAGTCTGTAGTGACCATTAGCGTGCTTACAAGCTTGTATTATAGACGATGACCGAACCAGAGTAGGATATAGCGAGTGGCCGTAACAGTCTTTCACAAATTTGGTGTCGCTTGTCAACGAAAACTGGCTCCTGTTTATCAAGCCTGAACGTACTGGCACGCACGCACCCCACCTTCATATAAAAGTCGACTTCTCTGATCACGCTTCGAATTAGACTTGATATATCAGCTCACCGGCTCTGTTCAAAAGAATTTGTAAATAAACGCGAAACGTCATCGAATTTATTTGAATTTCGAAATGCGGGTTATTGATAGGCTGTCATATGTATTTGGCGACCCTACCGCCATATTAGGAGGTGTGGTACTTTGTGACGTCCCCGAACCTATATAAGCCAGTATCAGCCTGCAAATTAATCGTCAGAACAGAAAAGAATCAAATGACTTGCTGTGCTCTCATCATATATCCACACATTACAGTATAATGCATACCGCCATATGAAACCCAAAGCGATGTAGGCCTATAGTTAATGCGGCATGTTTACGGACGGTCAAGAGTTCTGAGAACGTTAGTAGTAGGTAAACGGCAAATTGGGTCCCATTGACCTCAGAAATTTGCATATTGGGGGAGGTCACGGGGAGGTCACAGAGGTCAAGTGCACTATAGTTCCGGCAGAATGACCAAAACGCTACCTCCAACACAGGAGAGTTCCAATTGTTGCAGGGAATGTATTCCTCCGCGGTGATGCGGTCCTGGCGGTGATGCGGTCGCGGAAAAAAGCTTCCGCGGAGAAAAAATAGTCCCTAGATAAAATGGTCCGATTGGGTCGAGTGAGGTATCAAAGTGAAGCATTCGTGAAGGCGCATCTGATGGGCTGGGCGTGGGGTTGAAATATCGGCATTCTGCGCATGCGCGGTGGCCAAAGGGTATGAAAATAGCCGTTTTGGAGCTAGGGGAGCCACAAATGGTCCAATGGGGTCATATGAGGTATCCATGTGAAGCATTCGTGAAGGGGCATCTGACTGGACTAGCGGCTCGGGCGTTGTCACCATTCTGCGCATGCGCGGTGGCCAAAGGGTATGGAAATAGACGTTTTGGGATCGAGGGGAGTCCCTAATGGGCCGATGGAGTTGTATGAGGTATCCATGTGAAGCCTATGTGAAGGGGCATCCAGTCATGGGTGGGTGCATGTAAAAATTTTCCTGAAAAAAAACGGAACACGGACTTTATCGAAAAATCCGGGAAAATGCCTATATGGGGTATGGGGGGTATATAGGTCGCCGGGCTTAACGGGGCTTGCCTATCAATAGAGTTATCTCCCCTAGTTCCAGGGTGGGTGTATGTAAAATTTTTCCTGAAAAAATACGGAACACGGACTTTATCCTAAATTACGGAAAATGCCTATATGGGGTATGGGGGGGTATAGGACCATCCTGGGAAACCTACTTCTCGACATTTGCGGTATAGGTTGTGGGGTCTCGTTTTCTTAGTCTCGTCAATACAAACATGATAGGAAGTGTCGCGGAGCGAATCGTTGAAATTTTTGGAAAAAGTTCAGGGAGACCCATATAGTCCCATACTAGGGATATAGGACCAATGTTTGTCCCACTGGGAAACCTACTTTGGACATTTGCGGTATGGTTGTTTGGATTTGTTTTCTTAGTCTCGTCAAGACAAACATGATAGGAAGTGTCGCGGAGCGAATCGTTGAAATTTTTGGAAAAAGTTCAGGGAGACCCATATAGTCCCATACTGGGGGTATAGGACCAATGTTTGTCCCACTGGGAAACCTACTTCTATACATTTGCGGTATGGTTGTTTGGATTTGTTTTCTTAGTCTCGTCATTTAGAACATGATAGGAAGTGTCCCGGAGCGAAACGGTGAAATTTTTGAAAAAGTACCATATAGACCCATATAGTGCCATACTGGGGGTATAGGACCAATGTTTGCCCCACTGGGAAACCTACTTCTAGACATTTGCGGTATGGTTGTTTGGATTTGTTTTCTTAGTCTCGTCAAGACAAACATGATAGGAAGTGTCCCGGCACGAAACGGTGAAATTTTTGAAAAAAGTCACCGAGGCCTGGGTAGGCCCATAGGCCTATACTGCATGGCTATGGGTGTATAGGTCCATACGGGGTGGACGTGTTGGGATCTAGGTGGGCCACTAATGGCCCGATGGGGTCGAGTGAGGTATCCATGTGAAGCTCTCATGCAGGAGCACTTGACTACACTAATGGTTCGTACGTTGTCAATAGTGTGCGCATGCGCAGCCTGGCCGTAGTATAGAAAGCAGGCATTTTTGGGGGTGTGTGTGGGTGTGTTTGGGTTAGAGATGGGCTATTCACGGTTCGAATGGGTCGTGTGAGGTATCCATGTGAAGCCTATGTGAGGGAGCATCTGATGGCGTGGATGTGGGGTAGAAATAGGGTCATTCTGCGCATGCGCGGTAGCCAAAGGGTATGGAAATAGACGTTTTTGTGGTCTAGGCGAGACCCTCATGGGCCTATTGTGTCGAGTGAGGTATCCATGTGAATCCTAGGTGGGGGAGCATCCACCTGGACTAACATTCACGTGGTTTGGTGGATCTGCGCAAGTGTGTGACGTCACTTCCGGTTTGGGTGAATGCTCAAACACTACCTCCAATTTTCCCGGCCCCCCAGCGCGCGCGCGCGCGCGCGTCATCACCGGCAGTGCGCGGATGAATGTCGGGTCAAAAGGTCAAAGGTCACATCCAGGTCAAACGGTCCAAGGTCTCCATAGTAAATAAACTTCATCTATACGTGTTGGACGAGTCTTCACTCACCGTCTTCCTTTACACGCACCTCAATGAAATGCCCGCTCCAAACCTAGACCAAAACACTTACTTGGTCTGTGGGCTGATTTCATTGGCTCTCTATTTTACTATAGTGCTCTTGCATTCTAACATTGATGGGTTACATTTTGGCCCCATTCTACACCACTGATTTCAGTTTGACTGAATCTCCACATTGGGCATTTATGCATTATGAATAAAACACACAAGACAGGGTTTTTTGGTGAGATCTCATTTTTTTATTCAGTGAACAACAACAACGTGAGAACAACCACGTGAAAACTGAAGCCCAGAACAAGGGGCTTGTACATTGCAAGAACTGAAGCCGAGAACAGGGGGCTTGTACATTGAAAGAACTGAAGTCCGGAACAGGGGGCTTGTAAACTTAAGCCCAGAACAGCGGGCGTGTGTACATTGAAAGAACTTAAGCCCAGAACGGGGCTTGTACATTGAAATGATGGGCGGTCCAGTCATATACGAGTACATCGCGGTCCTCGGCCTTGGGGTACTCGTCAAACATCTGTACGATGGTAGATAAGGGTCTTCCCCGGCATCGATGGTACAGGTAAAACAAGCAATATTGTCCGCACACGCTACTGGCCAGGATTTGCAACGTTTCACTGTTCCAACACCACGTCTCTGTGCCTTGATCCATGAAGTCTGTTAAATCGGGATGGAGGGGTGGCAGGCCGTACGGGTCAAAGTATTCGCCCTGCTGTTCTGTCAAGTACACGCCCACCCAATGTTCACCGGGCCGATCCATCGAGTCCGTGTTGAGAACGTAAGCAGCAGGATACATACGGTCTAATGGGAACACATCTCGGGCGAACACCCCTTGAAACACCATACGTGTCTCTGGGTCATTCTCCAGAACGGTGGTTATCTGGTCTGTATCCATGTTAGGTGGAGAAGTCACACATGATGTTGCGCGCCTTGTCCACTTGAATGATGTTGTCAAACTCGGCGTTGCAGGTCACATTGACGGTGCTCCGGAGGGCTCGTTGAAAGTGGATTTCCAACCGTAAATTGCCTTGCTTGGCGAGGGCCAGCTGATGGTCGTTCTCTAAGGTGGGGGTCAAATCGAAACAGAACAACGTGTACCCGTTCCCGTAGTCCTCCCGACTGATGAAATTCCCTTCGTCCTGGTTGATTTGACCGGTGGCTGTAAACAGGCTCTGATAGGCTCGAATGAAATTCCCGCGCCCAAAGTTCGGTGTTAAGGCCGTGGCTGGCACCTGTTGTCCATCCACATGCAGGGCCACAAAATTGATGCCGAAATGTTTAAAGTCAAACGGATTCTCTGGGTAGGCTCCACTGAAACTGGTATTTTCCGCACAGACCAGGATCAATCGCTTGGGTAGTTCCCCCAGGAACAGGTTTTCTTTGTTGGTGCTCATATTTCCAGCAGACACAGAGAACACTTTGGTTTGTACACGTCGGATAGGGTACTGGGCTGGTTTTGTTTCCAAGGCTTTCATGTGTCCCAATTGAACGGCTGGATTCGGTTTCACTTTTCGGACATACAGGACTGCGTCTTCGATGACAATCTTATAGTCAGCTGCATGCCCGTCTACGTTAGTGGCCATCAAGGCGAAGGTCGGAGGCGCCCGTATCAGTCGGATTTTGATGGGGATCTTGTTCAAGAGGTATCGGTCTTGCATGAACATGTCTGCGTGCAGTCGACCCATGAGATCCACCGCGACGCCGTTCGCGGTCAAAGCCTTCCGTTTGCTATATCCCGTATTGTCGTTCTCTGCGCCCATGTGCTCGGCTTTGTCCTGGTAGAATAAAGCGGCTGTCAGTTGAGATTTTTTAGCCTCTCGTCCATGCGACAACAGCGTCTCGATGTAGCTCGATAGGGGTACGTGTTGGTCGAGTCACTGATGAGTTTGTCGCTGAGAAATATATCCACCTGTTGAAACATCGAGTGCAGCCAGAGATTCGTCGGGCCCACCGCTGCTTGGTCGGCGATTCTGGTGCCATCTCCATTGATGATCTTGGCTTTCACATACAAGTATGTATGGGCTAAATCCACATAGGCCGTATCCGCATTACTGATGGTGAACTCGATGGGCCCTGTTGCGTTGATGCTGGACAGCGGGAGATGCTCCACCCATAATCCTTGTTCGGCACTGGTCTGTGTGGGCGGGACGGTCCACAAATCAAATTCACTGTTGGTGGAGGGGCAGGACTCGGCGTGGATCAAGGACATGTTTTAACAAAAGATATCCCGTGTCTTCGATGTGCGTCGTCGCTGGGTCGGTCGTCGACTGGTGCGTGGTCTCGGTGGGGCAGGTCTTTTATTCACTACGGTGCGTTGTGCTTTGGCCACAAAGACGCCTCCCGCTTCTTTGGCCCGCAGTTTCAAGGCTGCTTTGGGTGCCGTACCCCCCAAGACATCACCGGCCACTTGCAGTCCACTGCGTACCGCTTGTTTGCCGATTGCTTTCACCCCACGCGTCACCAAGGGCAGGAACGTTTTGACGATGCTCCCGAGTATGTTCCCCAGTCCATGTCCACGTTGCATGCGTGCACCACTAAAAACCGGAAAGCCACCCCCGGCCTGTTGGGCATAATAGTCCATATAGCTGCGTGCATCGCACTCGTAAGGCACCTTCATTATACAAAGTGGGGAGCACGTGCTTGTCGAAAATGAAGTGTCAGCACCACTTTCCCGCGTTCGAATGCCACCGGTCGTCCAGTGTCATCTCTTATATCCACCGTGATCGTGTGATGTGGGTTTGTCGTACGGGCAGGTAGAGCATGTGGGTGAAACTGTGGGTGACTTGATCTCCATACAACTTTTTAATGGGCACCACCCGTAACAGAGGTGTGTTGATATCGCCCACGATGTGGTTGTCCACCACGTCCGAGTAGACGTAGAGTCCGTACATACCCGACTTCATATCCATCGGGATCTCGCCATGGTGGGCGGTGGGACCAGCGAACGTCCGTAGATCGAAACCCAGCATTTGCTGTAGGATAGGACTCAGTACGACACTCGCGTTGGCGGTGACGATAAGCTCTGCCGTGTCGTTGTGTGCGTTGTAATCGAACTTCACGTGATTCTTGAAGGGATAGGCTTTGATGGGTTTTGAAGTATTCGTCACCTCCCGTAGAGCCTTATAATGCAACAGCCTTGACAGCCCACCCATATGGGAGTATCGTATTGGCCTTCGGGGAGGGTGAGTCGGGTGTCTTTTCCTTCGTAGGTCACCTCGTACCACACTTCATTGGCTCGCACGTTGTACCACGAGTAAGGGTATTGGATATCCACGAGGCCACATTCCCAGCGTCCAGGTAAATGCAACGGTTGCGGTAACTGGATCACGTACTTGGCCAAGGTGTTGTCAGGAAACACATCCAGCGAACTGTTACTGGGTAGGGTGAGGTAAAACATGGCGACTGAGCTGTCCTGCTGCTGCTGTTGGTTTTAATAGGTGTTCCAGGCCTTGGGCAGTTGTGTCCGGCGTCGTGTTCGTCGCGTTGACTTGCTACGTGTCACGGCTCTGGAGATGTGGGGTGTCCTGATCAAGGGTGGTTTTTTAAAGGTTTGAAAAGAAGGTGCCCGTTGTGGTGGTGGAGTTTTGGGGGGTGACTCCGGTTCCCATTCGGATTCCCAAGAAGGTAGTGGGCCACTCGGCGATTGCTGGGTTCGCTGCATAAAGGCCCAGCGGTGGGTGTAATACCAGGCCAGCTTGTTTCTTGAACGATGCAGGTACACTCTTCAGGACTTCGTCTTCCACCCACTGTGGGGCTGTGAGGGCTACCCCTGGTAATGGCGGCTGTTGGAGCGGTGCTGAGGTCGGCGGTGTGTCACGTGGTGGTGGTGGTGGTGGTGGGGTAGAGAGGGTTTTGTATTGGTCCATGAACGTCATGTACCGTTGAAGCGTCTCATTGTACCGTTGTACTTTCCCATTGTCGCTTAACCCCGGTCTCTGTAAAATCTGTTGCATCTCTCCATCGAGGGTGTTTATGGTCTTCACCGTAGGTGGGACAGGGTAGGGTGATTGGAGGTTTTGAAGGAACCGTGGTTCGACGAGGACCATTTTTTCGTGTGGTTCATTGTCGGCCGAAGAGTCCACCCAATACTGGACCCAACACGGAAGCGGCCAACGGTGCTAAGATGGCCCCGAGAAAGCCGCCTTTCTGTAACACCTTTTTCTTTTGTGTTTGTGGGACCCGCTTCTGGACTAGGTTTCGGAGACCTGTCTTATGCTTGGCCAACTTGGTCTTCTGAGCCGGAGTCAGTGGTACGTTGCCTTTTAACAGGTTGTACCCGATCTCGCACAGACAGCGCACAAGGTCAGGGTCCGCACCGCGTACAATGGTTCGGACTAACTCGGGTGGGGCCGTCTTCAATACACGGAGCGTGGGAGCGTGCTTCCGTATTCGCGCAGACATCATGTACAACTAATGCTAGAACCCACAACTCTGCTCTTTTTATCTACCTCAGAGACAAAGTCAACCATGCTGTGGTATTCATTTTTTTTATTATCCCCATCATCAAACACAACACTCCAGCTGGGGGCGCCACTGTGGATGTGTTTACATTATTTTTGTATGTACACGTGGTGGGTCTCTCCGGGAAAGATGCCGGTCCGTAGTCGAAGGTGGTCGGGGGTGGCTTGCTTGAGGTCGAAGAGCATATACCCGTGCTGAGGGGTTGTGGCATCTTTAAAGGCAAACGGTGTGCGGCCGGGATATATCTGTCTCGCCAGGTGCAGCAGTTGAGTGGTATCTCTCGGG
>JAVTVY010007870.1:0-48105 GCA_036873755.1 Hanleya hanleyi
TCTTAAACCCACCACCCACCACCACAAGCCGCCATCTTACACCCACCACCCACCACCACAAGCCGCCATCTTAAACCCACCACCCACCACCACAAGCCGCCATCTTAAACCCACCACCCACCACCACAAGCCGCCATCTTAAACCCACCACCCACCACCACAAGCCGCCAGCTTAAACCCACCACCCACCACCACAATCCGCCATCTTAAACCCACCACCCACCACCACAAGCCGCCATCTTAAACCCACCACCCACCACCACAAGCCGCCATCTTAAACCCACCACCCACCACCACAAGCCGCCATCTTAAACCCACCACGCACCACCACAAGCCGCCATCTTAAACCCACCACCCACCACCACAAGCCGCCATCTTAAACCCACCACCCACCACCACACATGACCCCATGTGACACAATACTCGCTTCTGATTGGCTGTCGCGTGACGTCACAGAGGTCATATGCAAATTTCTGAGGTCAAACGACCTCGAAATGCTCGGTGTATACTACTGACCGCGATATGCGTATTGGACCGGCCCCAAAATATGGTACCCGCAAAAAATTTGATCGCTTAGAAGCTAAGAAATTAACGATATTGTTTACCCACCAGCTTTCGATTGGTTACCGGAGATCACATGATTTTGTGTCATGTGACTTGTGTCCTTTACGATGGCACGGAATTTGCCGAGCTCGCCTTTGAAAAAGGTCTACAGTTAACTGTGTGTATTTACACCAACGAAACTTTTGTTCTATATCTTGGATTTTTGGCATCAAATATTGTTGAAACTGTTCAAAACCCACAGCAAATAAATCAGTGATTTAATATACGGAAGTATTTGCATGAAAATAATGAATTTTCGGAAAATTCCGAAAAACACGGTAGAGTCACGTGATGTAGACGTCAACGATGATGTAAGGATTACAGCGATGGCATGGAAGACAAATCTCTCTGTCTTTAAATCGCTGGCGATACTCATATTTGTAAATAAGCATGAGAAGGGATAGGTACATGTAATATGCAAAGCTACGGGGGATGATAATGGATGATATCTTTCTCAGATGGGCTGTCAGGGCCGGTAGACCTATCGCACTAGCGCGCATACGTGAATATTTCACCACAAACCAAAGTACCCATTGCCTCGACTCCACATACTAAAAATGTCACCACAATTTATTCGACAAAGTCATTTTACCTAGACTCAACATATTGAAGATTTCATCACAATCTATTCACCAAGTACGCTTTACCTCGACCCCACATATTGAACATTTCACTATTATCCATTCACTAAAGTACACTTCACCTCGAATCCTTATATTGAACATTTCAACACAATCCATTCACTAAAGTACACTTTACCTCGAACCGCCAGATTGAATATCTCAACAAAATCCATTCATCAAAGTACACTTTACCCCGAACACACACATTGAATATTTCACTGCAATCTATTCATTAAAGTACACTTTACCTCGACCACATATATTGACCATTTCACCACAATCCATTCACTAAAGTACACTTTACCTCGACAAAACATATTGAACATTTCGCACCAATCCATTCAGTAAAGTACACTTTACCTCGACCCCACATATTGAAAATTTCACCACAATCCATTCACTAAAGTGCAGTTTACCTCGACCCCACATATTGAACATTTCACCACAATCCACTCACTAAATTACACATTACCTCGACCCCACATATTGAACATTTCACCAGGATCCATTCACTAAAGAACACTTTATCTCGAACCCACATATTTAATATTTCACCGCAATCCATTCACTAAAGTACACTTTACCTCGACAAAACATATTGAACATTTCGCACCAATCCATTCAGTAAAGTACAGTTTACCTCGACCCAACGTATTGAAAATTTCACTGCAATCCGTT
Organism: Hanleya hanleyi; assembly: GCA_036873755.1. Classification (NCBI taxonomy): domain Eukaryota; kingdom Metazoa; phylum Mollusca; class Polyplacophora; order Lepidopleurida; family Hanleyidae; genus Hanleya; species Hanleya hanleyi. The sequence goes on from JAVTVY010007870.1 coordinate 1,905, forward strand.
CACTAAAGTACACTTTACCTCGACCCAACATATTGAACATTTCACCACAATCCATTCACCAAAATACACTTAACCTCGACCCCACATATTGAACATTTCATCACAATGCATTCACTAAAGTACAGTCACAGGCCCGCAAAACAAGAGTTTGGGGGGGGGGGTGTGGGCGGTTGTATTAGGGTGAAGTGTCGAAATATGGGGTATCTACATATAACCCCATGCTTTATATAAATCCACAACAAGGCGTGAAACGCACTTTGGGTGAATCGAGAAATAAACGGTTTACCGACAAATAAAATACATCAGCATATCCTACAAGTATCACTTTATATATTCCCATCGTCAAATTAGTAAATTTGTGCAATTTTTTCCCTTTGCCGGGCGATTCAAAATCCAGCGTAACTGTCCATCCATCTAGGAACAGTGACATTATGGCGAGCTTCGTTCTCCACAATCCATTCAATAAAGTACACTTTACCTCGACCCGACATATTGAACATTTCACCACAATCCATTCACTAAAGTACACTTTACCTCGACCCCACATATTGAACATTTTACTACAATCCATTCACTAAAGTACACTTTAACTCGAACCCACATATTGAATATTTCACCACAGTCCATACACTAAAGTAGACTTTACCACGAATCCACATATTGAACATTTCACCACAAGCCATTCACTAAAGTACACTTCTCCTCTTCGCCACATATTTGAGCATTTCACCACAATCCATTCACCAAAGTACACTTTACCTCGACCCCTCAAACTGAAAATATCGCCACAATCCATCCACTAAACTTCACTTTACCTCTTCGCCATATATGTGATGATTTCACCACAATCCATTCACTAAAGTAGATTTTACCGCGACCCCACATACTGAACATTTCGCCACAATCCATTCACTAAAGTACACTTTACCGCGACCCTCACATATTGACCATTTCGCCACAATCCATTCACAAAAGTACACTTTACCGTGACACCACATACTGAACGTTTCACCACAATACCTGCATCAAAGTCTACTTTATCGCAACCCCACATATTGAACATATCACCACAATCGATTCACCAAAGTACACTTTACCGCGACCCCACAAATTGAACATTTCACCCCAATCCATTTACCAAAGTGCATTTTCTCGCGACCCCACATATTGAACATTTCAACACAATCCAGTCACCAAAGTGCACTTTACCGCGACCCCACAAATTGAACATTTCACCCCAATCCATTTACCAAAGAGCATTTTTTCGCGACCCCACATATTGAACATTTCAACACAATCCAGTCACCAAAGTGCACTTTACCGCGACCCCACATATTGAACATTTCACCACAATTCATTCACCAAAGCGCATTTTATCGCGACCCCACATATTGAAATTTTCACCACATTCACCAAAGTGCATTTTATCGCGACCCCACATATTGAAATGTTCACCACAATCCGTCCACTGAAATAGCCTACACTTTGCCTCGAAGCCACATATGAAATATTTCACCTCAATCAATTCATCAAAGTACACTTTACCTCGAACCCACATATGGAATATTTCACCTCAATCAGCTCATCAAAGTACACTTTACCTCGAACCCACATATTGAATATTTCACCGCAATCCATTCACTACACTTTACCTCGACCCCACATATTGACCATTTGAGAACAGTCCATTCACCAAAGTACACTTTACTTGGCACCCACATATTGAATATTTCAACATAATCCATTCACTAAAGTACACTTTACCTCGACCCCACATGTTGAACATTTCACCCCAATCCATTCAGTAAAGTACAATTTACTTCGAACCCACATATTGAATATTTCACCAAAATCCATTCATCAAAGTACACTTTACCTCGACCCCACATATTGAATATTTTACCGCAATCCATTCACTACACTTTACCTCGAACCCACATATAGAATATTTCACCGCAATCCATTCACTAGACTTTACCTCGACCCCACATATTGACCATTTGAGAACAGTCCATGCACCAAAGTACACTTTATCTCGACCCCACATATTGAACATTTACCACAATTCATTCACTGTAGTACACTTTACCTCGACCCCACATATTGAACATTTCACAACAATCCATTCAGTAAAGTACACTTTACCTCGACCCCACATGTTGAACATTTCGCAACAATCCATTCAGTAAAGTACACTTTACCTCGACCCCACATATTGAACATTTCACAACAATCCATTCACTAAATACACTTTATCTCGACCCCACATATTGAACATTTCACCATAATTCATTCACTGAAGTACACTTTACCTCGACCTCACATATTGAACATTTCATCACAATGCATTCACTAAAGTACAGTCACAGGCCTGCAAAACAAGAGTTTGTGTGGGGGGGGGGGGCTGTGGGCGGTTGTATTAGGGTGAAGTGTCGAAATATGGGGTATCTACATATAACCCCATGCTTTATATAAATCCACAACAAGGCGTGAAACGCACTTTGGGTGAATCGAGAAATAAACGGTTTACCGACAAATAAAATACATCAGCATATCCTACAAGTATCACTTTACATATTCCCATCGTCAAATTAGTAAATTTGTGCAATTTTTTACCTTTGCCGGGCGATTCAAAATCCAACGTTACTGTCCATCCATCTAGGAACAGTGAGATTATGGCGAGCTTCGTTCTCCACAATCCATTCAATAAAGTACACTTTACCTCGACCCCACATATTGAACATTTCACCACAATCCATTCACTAAAGTACACTTTACCTCGACCCCACATATTGAAGATTTCACCACAATCCATTCACTAAAGTACACTTTACCTCGACCCCACATATTGAACATTTCACTACAATCCATTCACTAAAGTACACTTTAACTCGAACCCACATATTGAATATTTCACCACAGTCCATACACTAAATTAGACTTTACCACGAATCCACATATTGAACATTTCACCACAAGCCATTTACTAAAGTACACTTCTCCTCTTCGCCACATATTTGAGCATTTCACCACAATCCATTCACCAAAGTACACTTTACCTCGACCCCTCAAACTGAAAATATCGCCACAATCCATCCACTAAACTTCACTTTACCTCTTCGCCATATATGTGATGATTTCACCACAATCCATTCAACAAAGTAGATTTTACCGCGACCCCACATATTGAACATTTCGCCACAATCCATTCACTAAAGTACACTTTACCGCGACCCTCACATATTGACCATTTCGCCACAATCCATTCACAAAAGTACACTTTACCGTGACACCACATACTGAACGTTTCACCACAATCCATGCATCAAAGTCTACTTTATCGCAACCCCACATATTGAACATATCACCACAATCGATTCACCAAAGTACACTTTACCGCGACCCCACAAATTGAACATTTCACCCCAATCCATTTACCAAAGTGCATTTTCTCGCGACCCCACATATTGAACATTTCAACACAATCCAGTCACCAAAGTGCACTTTACCGCGACCCCACAAATTGAACATTTCACCCCAATCCATTTACCAAAGAGCATTTTTTCGCGACCCCACATATTGAACATTTCAACACAATCCAGTCACCAAAGTGCACTTTACCGCGACCCCACATATTGAACATTTCACCACAATTCATTCACCAAAGCGCATTTTATCGCGACCCCACATATTGAAATTTTCACCACAATCCGTCCACTGAAGTAGCCTACACTTTGCCTCGAAGCCACATATGAAATATTTCACCTCAATCAATTCATCAAAGTACACTTTACCTCGAACCCACATATGGAATATTTCACCTCAATCAGTTCATCAAAGTACACTTTACCTCGAACCCACATATTGAATATTTCACCGCAATCCATTCACTACACTTTACCTCGAACACACATATTGAATATTTCACCGCAATCCATTCACTACACTTTACCTCGACCCCACATATTGACCATTTGAGAACAGTCCATTCACCAAAGTACACTTTACTTGGCACCCACATATTGAATATTTCAACATAATCCATTCACTAAAGTACACTTTACATCGACCCCACATCTTGAACATTTCACCCCAATCCATTCAGTAAAGTACACTTTACTTCGAACCCACATATTGAATATTTCACCAAAATCCATTCATCAAAGTACACTTTACCTCGACCCCACATATTGAATATTTTACCGCAATCCATTCACTACACTTTACCTCGAACCCACATATAGAATATTTCACACCGGGAAATCCATTCACTAGACTTTACCTCGACCCCACATATTGACCATTTGAGAACAGTCCATGCACCAAAGTACACTTTATCTCGACCCCACATATTGAACATTTACCACAATTCATTCACTGTAGTACACTTTATCTCGAACCCACATATTTAATATTTCACCGCAATCCATTCACTAAAGTACACTTTACCTCGACAAAACATATTGAACATTTCGCACCAATCCATTCAGTAAAGTACAGTTTACCTCGACCCAACGTATTGAAAATTTCACTGCAATCCGTTCACTAAAGTACACTTTACCTCGACCCAACATATTGAACATTTCACCACAATCCATTCACCAAAATACACTTTACCTCGACCCCACATATTGAACATTTCATCACAATGCATTCACTAAAGTACAGTCACAGGCCCGCAAAACAAGAGTTTGGGGGGGGGGGTGTGGGCGGTTGTATTAGGGTGAAGTGTCGAAATATGGGGTATCTACATATAACCCCATGCTTTATATAAATCCACAACAAGGCGTGAAACGCACTTTGGGTGAATCGAGAAATAAACGGTTTACCGACAAATAAAATACATCAGCATATCCTACAAGTATCACTTTATATATTCCCATCGTCAAATTAGTAAATTTGTGCAATTTTTTCCCTTTGCCGGGCGATTCAAAATCCAGCGTAACTGTCCATCCATCTAGGAACAGTGACATTATGGCGAGCTTCGTTCTCCACAATCCATTCAATAAAGTACACTTTACCTCGACCCGACATATTGAACATTTCACCACAATCCATTCACTAAAGTACACTTTACCTCGACCCCACATATTGAACATTTTACTACAATCCATTCACTAAAGTACACTTTAACTCGAACCCACATATTGAATATTTCACCACAGTCCATACACTAAAGTAGACTTTACCACGAATCCACATATTGAACATTTCACCACAAGCCATTCACTAAAGTACACTTCTCCTCTTCGCCACATATTTGAGCATTTCACCACAATCCATTCACCAAAGTACACTTTACCTCGACCCCTCAAACTGAAAATATCGCCACAATCCATCCACTAAACTTCACTTTACCTCTTCGCCATATATGTGATGATTTCACCACAATCCATTCACTAAAGTAGATTTTACCGCGACCCCACATACTGAACATTTCGCCACAATCCATTCACTAAAGTACACTTTACCGCGACCCTCACATATTGACCATTTCGCCACAATCCATTCACAAAAGTACACTTTACCGTGACACCACATACTGAACGTTTCACCACAATACCTGCATCAAAGTCTACTTTATCGCAACCCCACATATTGAACATATCACCACAATCGATTCACCAAAGTACACTTTACCGCGACCCCACAAATTGAACATTTCACCCCAATCCATTTACCAAAGTGCATTTTCTCGCGACCCCACATATTGAACATTTCAACACAATCCAGTCACCAAAGTGCACTTTACCGCGACCCCACATATTGAACATTTCACCACAATTCATTCACCAAAGTCCATTTTCTCGCGACCCCATATATTGAAATTTTCACCACAATCCGTCCACTGAAGTACACTTTGCCTCGAAGCCACATATGAAATATTTCACCTCAATCAATTCATCAAAGTACACTTTACCTCGAACCCACATATGAAATATTTCACCTCAATCAATTCATCAAAGTACACTTTACCTCGAACCCACATATTGAATATTTCACCGCAATCCATTCACTACACTTTACCTCGAACCCACATATTGAATATTTCACCGCAATCCATTCATTACACTTTACCTCGACCCCACATATTGACCATTTGAGAACAGTCCATTCAGCAAAGTACACTTTACTTCGCACCCACATATTGAATATTTCAACATAATCCATTCACTGAAGTACACTTTACCTCGACCCCACATGTTGAACATTTCACCCCAATCCATTCAGTAAAGTACACTTTACCTCGACCCCACATACTGAATATTTTACCGCAATCCATTCACTACACTTTACCTCGAACCTACATATTGAATATTTCACCGCAATCCATTCACTACACTTTACCTCGACCCCACATATTGACCATTTGAGAACAGTCCATGCACCAAAATACACTTTACTTCGCACCCACATATTGAATATTTCAAAATAATCCATTCACTAAAGTACACTTTACCTCGACCCCACATATTGAACATTTCACAACAATCCATTCACCAAATACACTTTATCTCGACCCCACATATTGAACATTTACCACAATTTATTCACTGAAGTACACTTTACCTCGACCCCACATATTGAACATTTCACAACAATCCATTCAGTAAAGTACACTTTACCTCGACCCCACATGTTGAACATTTCACCATAATTCATTCACTGAAGTACACTTTACCTCGACCCCACATATTGAACATTTCACAACAATCCATTCGCTAAAGTACACTTTTCCTCGACCCCACATATTGAGCATTTCACCACAATCCATTCACTAAAGCACACTTCATCTCGAACCCACATATTGGATATTTCACAACAATCCATTCAGTAAAGTACACTTTACCTCGACCCCACATGTTGAACATTTCGCAACAATCCATTCAGTAAAGTACACTTTACCTCGACCCCACATATTGAACATTTCACAACAATCCATTCACTAAATACACTTTATCTCGACCCCACATATTGAACATTTCACCATAATTCATTCACTGAAGTACACTTTACCTCGACCCCACATATTGAACATTTCACAACAATCCATTCACTAAAGTACACTTTTCCTCGACCCCACATATTGAGCATTTCACCACAATCCATTCACTATAGTACACTTCATCTCGAACCCACATATTGGATATTTCACCGCAATCCATTCACTAAAGTACATTTACCCAACATATTGAACATTTCACCACAATCCATTCACCAAACTACACTTTATCGCGACCACACATATTAAACATTTCAACACAATCCATTCATCAAAGTAAACTTTACGGCCACCGACATATTGAAAGTTTCACCACAATTCATTCACCAAACTACACTTTACCGCGACCCCACAAATTGAACACTACACCACAATCCATTCACCAAAGTGCATTTACCCGCAACCCCATATATTGAACATTTCACCACAACCCATTCACCAAGGGGTACTTTACCGGAACCCCACATACTCAACATTTCACCACAATCCATTCACCAAACTACACTTTATCGCGACCCCACATATTAAGCATTTCAACACAATCCATTCATCTAAGTAAACTTTACGGCCACCCACATGTTGAAAGTTTCACCACAATTCATTCACCAAACTACACTTTACCGCGACCCCACAAATTGAACACTACACCACAATCCATTCGCCAAAGTCCATTTACCCGCAACCCCACGTATTGAACATTTCTCCACAATCCATTCACCAAAGTGCACTTGACCGCGACCCCACATATTGAACATTTCGCCACGATCCATTCACCAAAGTGCACTTGACCGCGACCCCACATATTGAACATTTCGCCACAATCCATTCACTGAAGTACACTTTACCTCGACCCCACATATTGAACGTTTCACCACAATCCATTCACTAAAGTACACTTCATCTCGAACCCACATATTGGATATTTCACCGCAATCCATTCACTAAAGTACATTTCTTCAACATATTGAACATTTCACCACAATCCATTCACCAAACTACTCTTTATCGCGACCCCACATATTAAACATTTCAACACAATCCATTCATCAAAGTAAACTTTACGGCGACCCATATATTGAAAGTTTCATCACAATTCATTCACCAAACTACACTTTACCGCGACCACACAAATTGAACACTACACCACAATCCATTCACCAAAGTGCATTCACCCGCGACCCCACATATTGAACATTTCACCACAACCCATTCACCAAAGTGCACTTTACCGCAACCCCACCTATTGAACATTTCACCACAATCCATTCACCAAAGTGCACACAACCGCGACCCCACAAATTGAACATTTCACCACAATCCATTTACCAAAGTGCACTTGACCGCGACCCCACACATTGAACATTTCGCCACAATCCATTCACCAAAGTGAACTTTACCGCGACCTCACATATTGAACATGAACAATCAAGACACTTTGCCTCGAACCTCCATAATTGAACATTTCACCACAATCCATTCACCAAAGTACACTTTACCTCGATCCCATTTATTTGTTTCAACGGCGACCACTTTGGTTCGACCTGAAGTAAAATATATTGTGGTGTCGGAACGTTGTATTAATAAATTTATTGACTTCATCGTGACATGCAAGTAAGTCAAAAAGCAGATTTTGCCATATTGATCGAATTCTATAAAGAGCATGATCAGAGGGTCGATTATACAATTACACAGATAAAGCATCATGTGACAGTTATGAATAGTAAATGACATGTTAAACTCGAAAGTGTTAGAACTGGACCAGTCATGAGAGGATAGGTAAATTGGCATTGGAATGTATAAACAAAATGTGGTTGAATTGATCAGAAAATATCAGACAATCAAATACAGGCTCTTGCACTTTTGATCCGACTCGGAAACATTACGATTTCCCGCTCGTTGATATTTTACACCTATAAAAACGCCAATGTACAGTAGAAAGCAGTCCCTGGATAGTAGTCATATATATAGCTCCCGGTGACAAAATAATGACTTCGATACTATCTAGTATCTGACATATCAGTACCAGTTTAGTTGATATCACCGGCCAGGATACAATGGTGAGAGTAAAGAATATTAACCATATGCCATGAGTCACAGCCCACGGCACGAAACTGGGTCATATCTGGGGCAGACCGTTTTTCACAGGTTAGGGCAATCCTGCTCTCTAAAATGGAGATAAAAGGGTCGTTTTTGCTCAATAAATCAGTTCACATAAAGAATTCAGCAAAAAATCCTCTTGAGGCACACAAAGACATATATATCCACATCAAATGGAGTAAAAAAAATAAATTGTCGTCAATCTAATATGCATAATAATAGGTCAAACATCTGTCGCGCTGTTTATACATTGTCTGATGAAATGAATTTTAGGACATGGAACAATAGATAAATTGATGCGCTTGATGTTTTGATGCATTGGTTAAGAAGGAATCAAAAGTTATTGAGCAAAAACAACATTTTTACCTCCATTTTAGAGAGTGGGATCAAACGCTGCGAAGGTAAGAAGCGTTGTTCGTGGTTTGCCGTGTATTCCAGCGTTGAAATTCCTGAAATCGCATATCTGCTTATATTAGATCAAACATATCTGAGGTTTACACCAGTATCAAACTAGTATTTAATTTGCCAGTGGTGATTTGGTCACCGATCTGCTTATCGGGTTTAGATAAAGAAGTTCAACAGTCCGGCTAAAATACGTCTGTAAACTGGATGTTGATTGGTCGGTGAAATCAAACCGTGATATGCCATAATTTATATAGTGGAGAGTATGGGCACGACCAGCAGATCTACCCTTGACTGGAAAGGGCAATCTCCTGGCTTCGATTGCATATACATTTCGTCTAAACGGCTGCACGAATGATCTCTGCCCCACAGTAGTAAAAATATAGAACGGAAGAAACAGTTCGTATGATTCCATAATATTCTATTGGTTTGGCGTTTTGATTGACATGGATCATCAGCGCGTGATCGATAATGCATGAATGAAAGAACGTACCGGTTCTATTTTCAGATTGTATTCATAGATACCTACTCCGCCCATCCTCCTCATTTTTTCAATGTCACAGCTCTGTAGATTTTGTAAAACTGCTCTACCAAAAGAGATTTCATTTGCGTTTGTCTTGATATAGTACCGTACTGATGCTACTTATGACATAATTGAATATATAATGGCCTGGTTGACAAAACTGCATAGATAGAAACTGAATTGTGTGACATGTTTCGCCTAATAATACACCACGCGCATAATAATGTAACAGCTCATTACCATTTTGTTGCCTGTGGGTGAGATTAGATTTGGAGCTGTTTGTAAAAAGCGGAAAACGTATCGAGGCTTGGTGAGTGGTAGGGAGGATGCAAAAAACCTCCCCTTTTGCCGGGGGAGGTAACTCTTGCATCCGACAGGGGGCGCCACCAACTCAAGGTTATAGACAACCTGTAACCAGTTCGGTCATCTATACGCGGTGAGACTGACCCTGGGATCGTGTGTATCCATTTCAGACTACTTTCGGCAACTGCGAGAGGGACTTTCCAGAAATCAATACGACGTGACTTCGTCAGCCAAACCGCTAAAGTCTACCGACGTAACGCCAACATAACCCACCATTTTCGAGTCATGTGATGATCTACTTGTTCAAAATTACAGATCTACCACACCTCTTGGATGATACGAAAGGTATTCATACATATATATTTTGTAAGCCCAGGCAATATCTGTTTCCGAGGTATGTATGAAAACCTGTAATTTATCAGAGTTTTCGAGTCTGTTCTCCGCCGGATGAAGGCCGAACAGAATCCGGTAAAACATCGGATATCGCTCCGCGATAACGGAGACACACGATTCGCAAGCCATCTTATGGATGGCGAAGTGCACGCAAATGAGGTTATAGATTGCATCAGCATTTGCTGGGTGCCAAGTTTTGATCACTATAGTTCTGGCAACCTTTGACCTTGTATTCCTCCGCGGTGATGCGGTCATGTCTGGCGGTGATGCGGTCTGCCACCGCGGAGAAAAAGTAGTCCCCAGATTTCAAATACGCTGAGTGGTCCGACTGGGTCGTATGAGGTATCAATGTGAAGCATTCATGAAGGCTCATCTGATGGGCTGGGCGTGGGGTTGAAATATCGTCATTCTGCGCATGCGCGGTAGACAAAGTGTATGGAAATAGACGTTTTGGGGTCTAGGTGGGCCACTAGTGGTCCTATGGAGTCGTATAAGGTATCAATGTGACGCATTCGTAAAGGAGCATCCGACGGGGTGGGTGTGGGGTTGGAATATCGTCATTCTGCGCATGCGCAGTAGACAAAGGGTATGGAAATAGACATTTTGGGACCAAGGGAAGCCCCTAATATGCCGTTGGAGTCGTATGAGGTATCAATGTGAAGCATATGTGAGGGGACATCCGCCTGGACTAGTGTCTCGGCCGTTGTCAACATTCTGCGCAGTGCGCAGACAGGGAATTGTGGGAAAAGGGTATGGAAATAGAAGTTTTGGGGTCTGGGTGGGCCACTAGTGGTCCTATGGAGTCGTATGGGTTATCAATGTGAAGTATTCGTGAAGAGGCATCCGACGGGGTGGGTGAGACGTGGAACTGACGTCATTCTGTTCATGCACAGTAGACAAAGGGTATGGAAATAGACGTTTTGGGATCTCGGGGAGCCCCTAGTTGTCCGATGGAGTCATATGAGATATCAATGTGAAGCATATCTGAGGGGCATCCGCCTGGACTGGTGTGTCGGCCGTTGTCAACATTCTGCGCATGCGCAAACAGGGAACTGTGGGAAAAGGGTATGGAAATAGACGTCTTGGGGTCTAGGTGGGCCACTAGTGGTCCTATGGAGTCTTATGAGGTATCAATGTAAAGCATTCGTCAAGGAGCACCCGGCAGGGTGGGTGAGACGTGTAACGGACGTCATTCTGCGCAAATGCAGTAGACAAAGGGTATGGAAATAGACGTTTTGGGATCTAGGGGAGTCTAATGGTCCGATAGAGTCGAGTGAGGTATCAATGTAAAGCAGTCGTGAGGGAGCATCCGCCTGGACTAGTGTGTTGTCCGTGTTCAACATTCTGCACATGCACAGACAGGGAATTGTGGGAAAAGGGCATGAAAATAGACGTTTTGGGGTCGACATGGGCCACTGTTGGTCCTATGGAGTCGTATGAGGTATCAGTGTGAAGCATTCGTGATGGAGCATCCAACGGGGTTGGTGAGACGTGGAACTGACGTCATTCTGCGCATAAGCAGTAGACCAAGTGTATGGAAATACACGTTTTGGGGTCTAGGTGGGCCACTATGGGCCCGATGGAGTCGGATGAGGCCTTATTTTGAAGCTGTCGTGAAGGAGCATCCGCCTGGACTAGTGTGTCGTCCGTTTTCAACATTCTGTGCATGCGCCGACAGGGAATTGTGGGAAAAGCTCTCGTGAAGGAGCATCCGACTGGACTCAATGGTTCGTCCGTGTTCAAGAGTCTGCGCATGCGCAGTCTGGTCGTAGTATAGAAATATACACATGGGAGTGTGTTTGGGGTACTAAACCCCATATGGGCCCATGGTTGTGGTTTGGTGGTGCGGGTTCTGCGCAAGTGTGTGTGACGTCACTTCGGGTTTCACTAAAACTACCTACGAACACAGAAAAGTTCCAATTTTTCCTTAGACCTTATGCATGTACTGACTTTCAACATCCGGGTTTCGCACCGCATGCATGGAATGCATGTACTGTAAAATCCGGCACCTCTTCAACATCCGGGACCTTTTCAACATCCGGGCACTCTTCAACATCCGAGGTTTCCTCCCAGCCCGGCCGCACGCCTGCGCGAGTTTTCCCCAGCTGCACACCTGCGCGGGCTATCCGGCCGCACGCCTGCGCGGTGCAATGTCCGGCCCTCTCCAGGCCTAGCCTTTATCCATTCTTCCGAAGCATCTATGTATAGAGGAGGGTCTCCGACAATATTACCATCTATTTACCTATGTGAAATGGCCAGTGGGAAACCCTCAGTTTTTCACAGAACCGTATTGGCACGAAAAAATACATGAAACCATGCAACTTATAGTATTAAACTTAATCTATAGGTGTTGGACGAGTCTCCACTCGCCGTCTTCCTGGTCTTTACCCACACCTCGAACCTCTATAGTTTTTTCACTCCACCTGTTGCTCATTGTAACTTGAAACTCCTCGTCAAAATTTTTGTGCTGGAATGCCCACTCTTAACCTAGACCAAAACATGTCCTTGGTTTGTGGGCTGATTTCATTGGCTCTCTATTTTACTGCAGTGCTCTTGCATTGTTTTCTAGGCACTGATGGGTTACATTTGATCCCATCCTAGGCCACTGATTGGCTGCATTGACCGAATTTTGGGATTCAATATTTTTATTCAGTGAACAACAACAACGTGAGAACAACCACGTGAAAAATCTGAAGCCCAGAACAGGGGACTTTACGTGGAAAAACTTCAGTCCAGAACGAGACTTGTACATTGAAATGAACGGCAGCCCAGCCATATAAGAGTACATCTGGGTCCTCGGCCTTCGGGTACTCTTCAAACATGTGGCCGATCGTCTGCATGGAATGTCCCCGACATCGACGGTACAGGTAAAACAAGCAATATTGTCCTCACACACTACTGGTCAGGCTTTGCAACGTTTTGGTATTGCATCACCACGTCTTTGTGCCTTGATCCATGAAGTCTGTTAAATCGGGATGGATGGGTGGTAGGCCGTACGGGTCAAAGTATTCGCCCTGCTCTTCCGTCAAGTACACGGTCACCCATAGTTGACCGGGCCGATCCATCGGGTCTGTATTCAGGACGTTAGCAGCAGAATACATACGGTCTAATGGGAACCCATTTCTGGCGAACACTCCTTGAAAGACCATGCGTGTCCCTGGGTCATTCTCCAGCACCGTGCGTATGTGGTCTGTATCCATGTTAGGTGGCAAAGTCACACAGGACGTTACGGCTTTTATCGAGTTGAATAATGTTGTCAAACTCAGCGTAGCAAATCACATTGATGGTTTTCGGTAAAGGTGTCCCGAAATGCAGTTCCAAGCGTAAGTTGCCTTTCTTGACGAGACCCAGTTGATGATCGTTGTCTAAGGTGGGGGTCAGATCGGAACAGAACAATGTGTATCCTTTGCCGAAATCGTCTCGACTGATCATATTTCCCTCATCTTGCTTGATTTGGCCAGTTGCTGTGAAGAGGTTCAGATAGCTCCGGATGTAATTGGCCGTTCCCAAGTTAGGTTGTAAGGGCCGTGCCGGTACCTGTTGGCCATCCACATGCACGGCCACGAAATTGATGTTGAACGCTTTTAGGTTGAACGGATTCCTCGAGAGAGCCACATTATAACTGACGTCCTCCACACAGGCTAGGGTTAAACGCTTGAGCAAATTCCCCAGGAACAGGTTTTCTTGATTGACAATCATATTCCCTTTAGGGACGGAAAAGACCTTGGTCTGTACTCGTCGAATCGGGTACTGGGCTGGTTTTTTCTCCAAGGCTCTGATGTGCCCCAACTGTATACCTGGGCTCAGTTTCACTTTGCGCACAAACAGACTGACCTCTTGGATGCAATGTTATACTCGAGGTCCTCACTCGGGGTCATCAAGGCAAACGCAGGCGTTGCGCGCACTAGTCGTATTTTGACAGGTACTCCATTCAAGAGGTATCGGTCCTGCATAAATAAGTCCGCATGCAGACGTCCCATCATATCGAGTGACTCTCTGCTGTGACATCCACTCTCTCCGTATAGCCGTGATTATCGGGACTCGCTTCCATCTTACCTGGGATATCTCGATAGACCAACGGGGCTGTCAAATACGACTTTTTAGGATCACGTCCGTAGGATAACAGTGTTTCGATGTAGGCTCGGTACGGGTACATGTTCGTTGAGGCGCTCACCAGTTTATCACTGAGGGATATATCCACTTGCTGGAATAGCGAATGAAGCCAGAGATTCACTGGACCCACGAGTGCATCTGCTTTAAGGACAGACCCATCTTTATTGGTGATTTTAGCTTTCACATATAGGTACATATGAGCTAAATCCAGGTAGATCCGCAACTTGCAGTCCACTGCGTACCGCTTGTTTGCCGATCGCTTTGACCCCACGCGTCACCAAGGGCAGGAACGTTTTGACGATGCTCCCGAGTATGTTCCCCAGCCCGTGCCCTCGTTGCATTCGTGTACCTGCAAAGACCGGAAAGCTACCCCCGTCCTGTTGGGCATAATAGTCCATATAGCTGCGTGCATCCCACTCGTAAGGCACCTTCATTATGCAAAGTGAACCGCTCGGACTTGACGGAAATGAAGTGTCAGCACCACTTTCCCACACTCGAATGCCATCGGTTGACCGGTGTCGTCTCTTATATCGATGACGATGGAGATAATATCGGTCTGACTGACCGGTAGATAAACGATGTGCCTGAAACTGTGGGTGACTTGAGCTCCATACTTGTCTTTCAACCGGCAGACGCCTAGTAGAGGTACGTTGCTGTTTCCGACAATGCGTGCATCGACTACGTCTGAGTAGATGTACAGCCCATACATACCATCACGCATGTCCATCGGGATGTGGCCTGTATCGCCGGTGGGGACAGCGTACACCTGTAGATCGAGACTCAGCATTTGCTGTAGGGTAGGACTGATTTCAACACTCACGTTGGGGCTGAGAGTGAGACTGGCCTTATCGTTGTGTGCGTTGTAATCGAAGTCCACATGGTTTTTGAAGGGGAAAGTTTTTATGGGTTGTGAAGTATGCGTGACGTCCCGTAGAGACTTATAATGCATCAGACTTCTCAGCCCACCTATGAACTCCTTGGGAGTATCGTATTGGCCTTCGGGTAGGGCGAGTCGGGTTTCTTGTCCTTCGTAGGTCACCTCGTGCCACACTTCACCACCTCGCACGTTGTACCACGAGTAAGGGTATTGGATATCCACGAGTCCACATTCCCAGCGTCCAGATAAATGCAACGGTTGCGGTAACTGGGTCACGTACTTGGTCAAGGTGTTGTCGGGAACCACATCAGCCGAGCTGTTACTGGGTAGGGTGAGGTGAAACATGACGACTGAGCTTTCCTGCCGATGATGTTGGTTTTAATACTTCTCCCAGCCCTTGGGCGCTAATCGTCGTGATGGTCGCGATGACTTAGATCTTGGTGGTTGCAGGCGGTGGCGTCGTAAAAGGGGTGAAGAATTAGGTGCCCGCCGTGGTGGTGTTTTGGGGGGATGACTCCGGTTCCCACTCGGCTTCCCAAGAAGGTTGTGGAGTCTGTCGTTGTGCGTGCACCGGCGATTCATGCTGCATCCAGGCCCAGCGCTGGGGGTTCCCACCAATTCCTGTGGTACATACATGTCTTTCAAGCCTTGAGCGAAGACTTCCCATCCTCGAGGATTCGTGTGCGACCTGCGTTGACGCATCAGGTCATTCACTAAATCCGTCATGTGGGTACCGGGAACCACCTGATTCTGTACCAGTAGTTCACCTTTATCATTCCAAGTCATGTTAGGATTCTGTTTCATCCGTTGTAATACCAGGCCAGCTTGTTTCTTGAACGATGCAGGTACACTCTTCAGGACTTCGTCTTCGACCCACTGTGGGGCTGTGGGTGGTACCCCTGGTAATGGCGACTGTTGGAGCGGTGCTAAGGTTGGTGGTGGTGGTGCTGATGGGGTAGAGAGAGTTTTGTATTGGTCCATGAACGTCATATACCGCTGAAGCGTTTCATTGTACTGTTGTACTTTCTCACTGTCGCCTAACCCGATCGTTGTAAAATCTGACGCATCTCTTCATCGAGTGTGTTTATCGTCTTCACCGTAGACGGTACAGGGTACGGTGATTGGAGGTTTTGAAGGAGCCGAGGTTCGACGAGGACCATTTTTTTCGTGTGGTTCATTGTCGGCCGAACAGTCCACCCAATACTGGACCCAACACGGAAGCAACCAACGGTGCTAAAATGGCCCCGAGAAAGCCGCCTTTCTGTAACACCTTTTTCTTTTGTGTTTGAGAGACTCGCTTCTGGCGCTTCTGGACTAAGATTCGCAGACCTGTCTTATGCTTGGCCAACTTCGCCTTCTGAGCCAGAGTCAGTGGTACGTTGCCTTTTAGGATATTGAGTCCAGTCTCACACAGACAGCACACGAGAGCAGGGTCTGCGCCGCGTACAATGGTTCGAACCCACTCGGGTGGGGCCGTCTTCAATACACGGAGCGTCGCAGCATGCTTCCGTACTCGACCAGACATCATGTACAACTAATGCTAGAACCCACAACCCTGCCCTTTTTGTCTACCTACCTCGTGAATATTGAACAGAGACAAAGTCAACCATGATGTTGTATTAATTCTTTTATTATCTTTTAACACCAAACACACACCCCAGCTGCGGGGGAACCACTGTGGGCGTGTTTACATTATTTTTGCATGTACATGTGGTGGGTCTCTCCGGAAAAGATACCGGTCCGTAGTCGAAGGTGGTCGGGGGTGGCTTGCTTCAGGTCGAAGAGCATATACCCGTGCTGAGGGGTTGTCGCATCTTTAAAGGCTTCCAACGCAAACGCAGTGCGTCCAGGGTGCATCTGTCTCGTCAGGTGCAGCACTTGAGTGGTATTTCTCGAGTTTTTGAAGACCACCAGATAGTGGGCATTTAAGCTGATGTTTCGATGTTCTTTGGTTTCACTGAACAGATTCTGCACAATGTAGATGATGCTGAGACGTCGATGATGGCTGCCTTTGGTAAAGAGTTGGGTGACCTGCGCGTCCGTCTCCGCCATAAGATCATCCAGAACCACCAAGGTGTCCGGTTTCAAATCGGCCAGGTTGGGTAGCCCTTCCACGAACGTGATGTGGGGCATTGCTGCATACGCCGCCTCCCATTCTTAGTAATACCACACGATTCGGGCAATGGGTGGAGTAATCATGCTGTCGGTGTGTTCGAGGAGCTTCCCGACGAAGTGCGTTGTGCCGGAACCCGTCGGTCCTGCGATGACGCAGGTGAAGGGATGTTGACACCGGGGATCCATAGTTGGATGTGTATCCGCTGTTGTGGTAACCCACTCTTGTAAATTTGGTACGAGTGAACTGGGGTCGTCGGTGCGTCGAGCTTTGGTACCGTTGTCGATGGGCGTTCACTGTGAGTGATGAAATCCGGTGGATTTTCAGACGTTGTGAGTGCACTTGGTGTAGGTGTGGACTGTATACTCGATGTAGCCTGTAAACGGGGTGTGGTGGTGGTGATGACTGGGCTCGTTTCGATGATTGGTGCTATCTGTAGACTGGTTTGACTGGCGGTTGGTGGTTGTGTCTTTGGTGGGATGAGTGGAGTGCTGAGATTGGCTACGTCGTAAAACACACCTCCGTACAACACACTTAGAAGGGTTAGCAATATCACCACAAAGCCCACTTGTGCTTTGCGCGTTTTGGGCGACGCTGTATTCAGAGACGATTGCACTGTGTTCATGGTCGAACGTGGAATGAAGGCTGATGGCGGTGGTGTCTGGTTTTATAGTCGTTTCACCTGGTTGGCCACGACCCACGAATTGAAGGAACTGGGCCAGCCTTGCCATTTGACGAAATGAAATTGGATGCCACGTCGACGTTCGGTTTTTAGGATGCGTTCAACCGTGTAGTAATCTTGCTTTGTTTTTCCAACAGGCTGTAATTCCAGCTCGTAAAACGTCCCTAGCAACGGTTCCCCTTGAAGATCTTCCAGTTCATAGACTCGCCGCTGTCGGGGTAGGCGACGTTTAATCAGGAAGTGCTCATCGCTCCAGTTGGACAAGTAATGTTCTCGAACTTGCCCTTGACTTTACTGATCCGTACAGGGTCCCCGACCGTGAACTCCTTCTTCGGCATTCGCTGCGATTGTATGGGGTATGGATCGATTGTAACCACTGACAAGTTTCGGGAGAACATCGATGTACCGCCTTGTATTCTTATAGGTGAAATATTTATACATGCGGCCTTTGAATGTCCTGTTGAACCTTTCCACAACGGAAGCCTTGGTCTCGTTGTAGGCGTGAAAGAAGAAGACCTTCTGTTTCTTGAGAAAGGCTTGGAACGGTCTGTTGAGGAATTCCGTGCCTTCGTGTGGAACGGTCTGTTGGAGGAATTCCGTGCCTTCGTCGGTGTGCAAATACAAGGGTTTGCGCCCGGTCTTGAAGATGTCCTTGAACGCCGCCGTTTTCGTCCCGATGGGTACCAAGGTATACCGATTCCCATCGTTGTGTTTGGCAAAGGCGTTCATATCGACCAAATCCGCTTACCATTGGGCATCTAGTCCTCCCACGATGACCCGGTTCCGTAGAAAATGGCTGCGGGCAGCTCGATGTAAGGTATAGGTGTCTTGTTTTTTTAACCAATCTCGGACTTGGGCCCCTTGTATCCCCTGGGGTTTGGCCGCTCGATAGAGAGCCGACAATGCACTATAGATCGCCGGACTGTCGGGACTGTAGTATAAGCTATCCAACACCTTCTCCCAGCGCTTCATGGTGACAAAATGATAATGGACCCGGGGAGTATGGTTTATTTATAACGAAGTCTGATGTTCGGGTTCTACCACCGTTGTATATATCCTAGGTTGACTGAGTCTAGCCGGATAATCAATGGCATCGTCGCCTGGCTTCGCTTCATTGTTAGGTTTGATCATTTGTTTATTGTCCATGGTAAATGACCAGTCCAACTCCTCTGATGACCACTTGATAAGCACTTGATCCACATCTGCCACGACATCTTCCAATGCAGATCATAGAACTGGGTGAAGGGTAAAATGCACTGTACCCCCATCTAGTCCAGCCAATTGAGCAAAGAAGGGGCCGCGTCGGACGTACACATCGTGACACAAGTGGATGAGGTCACCGTCCAGTTCACCAGACAACACTCGTTTTAATTTGATCCAGCCCTCCCGGGACAGACGAATGTGAGCCGGGAACGGTTGTGTAGGATCCGCATCACACATGTCTCCCACCTCCTCCATGATATCGACCTCATCCGCATAGACGTACAGGAAGACCTCGGGTGTCAAGCTGAGAAACGCCCGTATTATATGCTCCGTCTTGGTCAGTGCTTGAATGGTACAAGATTTGACTGTCTCTCGTATTTATAGGGAAGAAAAGTTTATGACGTCAGAACATGGTGCATTATGGACTTGCAACATGAAACGTACACCACATATTATCTGTGAATATCTGGCGCTGGGGTCAAAGTTCCTTTCTGACTGCTTTCATTTGGGTTCCGATGCCGTTCCGGCCTGCGTTGTATGGATGCAATTGTCACTGGGCTGACT
Organism: Hanleya hanleyi; assembly: GCA_036873755.1. Taxonomy (NCBI): domain Eukaryota; kingdom Metazoa; phylum Mollusca; class Polyplacophora; order Lepidopleurida; family Hanleyidae; genus Hanleya; species Hanleya hanleyi. The sequence continues at coordinate 22,178 of JAVTVY010007870.1, forward strand.
GAGTCTAGCCGGATAATCAACGGCATCGTCGTCCGCTTCATTGCTAGAAATGTGTTCAATGTGTTCAGCCAGCGCATCCTCAATAGCACGAGACCACCCCAACTGATCAGCTGACCGCTCGTCCGGTGTAACCAGCTGGTCCACAATAGGCACCACTTTCTCGAAGGCTGTCCACAGGTCGAGGTCTAGGGTGAAGCCTCGCGTAGGGTATTGGTAACGGCCCAGGCGTGGGAAGAAGGGTCCACGGTGTACGTAGATGTTGAACTCTGCAACAATAGGAATGGGGGTGTGGGATCCAGAGGGCCGTGTTTTATAGACCCTGTCACACATGCGCGCCTATACGTAGCTCTACGGGATACATGCATTCCATACATGCGGTGAGAAACTCGGATGTTGAAAGTCAGTACATGCATAAGGTCTAAGGACAAATTGGAACTCTTCTGTGTTCGGAGGTAGTTTTAGTGAAACCCGAAGTGACGTCACACAGACTTGAGCAGAACCCACACGACCAAACCACAACCATGGACCCATATGGGGGCTGGTACCTCAAACACACTCCCATGTGTATATTTCTATCTACGACCAGACTGCGCATGACTCCATCGGACCCATAGTGGCCCACCTAGACCCGAAAACGTCTATTTCCATACCCTTGGTCTACTGCGCATGCGTAGAATGACGTCAGTTTTACGTCACATTCACCCAGTCAAGACTGCTTCACAACGATACCTCACTCGACCCCATCAGACCACGAGTGGCCCATGTCGATCCCAAAACGTTCCTTCCAATGCCCTTTTCCCACAATTCCCTGTCTGCGCATGCGCAGAATATTGAACACAGACGACACACTAGTCCAGGTGGATGCTCCCTCACGACTGCTTTAGTACCCCAAACACACTCACACTTCTACATGTAATAATTTGAAGATTTCTATATGTGGACACCGTGGATGTCTCACGTGTCCATGTGGACACCGTGGATGTCTCAGGTGTCCACTTTTTAATACTTCAGCGTCATTTAATTCCGCGTTAACTGGTAACTCATATTCTGTAAACTCGTATGTTGATCTTAGTTGTTCTACTACAAACTGTATTTATTTAGTTTCCTGTACGAAGTGTGGTCAACAGTATGTTGGCAAGACCACCCAAAGACTCCATCTTAGGGTAAATGGTCACAGAAAATCCGTTAGGAAAAAGCAATTGCTTATAGGTCAGCATTTTTCTGGACCCGACCATGGCTGGGACAACCATTAGTATCCAGATCATAGACGTCGTCTATCCATCTACCAAGGATTCCCCCTTTGAGAGAAAAATCCGAGAGCGGGAACTATTCTGGATGCTAGAGCTTGGGTCAGTGTTTCCGTATGGTTTAAATGATAATGTCAGTGGTTTCGGCAATGTTACAAACCGCCGTTCAAATATATCCAATATTACCAAGTTATTTAAACCCCATCAACGGAGACATCGCAGCCATGGTTGGAGAAAGTTTAATAGTGCGATGATTCACGATCATATCACTTTAAATTACTTAGTGGGTTTAACTAACACACCCAATAGTACACATTGCTTACGTGCAGTTCTGTATGCGTCACCTCTGAGATATACAACAATCTGCGTCTTCAGGAAATATAATACCACCCAAAATCACTAAAGTATGTCAAGATATAGCGTATTTTCGGTTGTATCGTCCAGTGAACATAATCGAAACATCCCAAGATCGGCTTTTCTTGAAACTCAACTACTTAGACAAAGGACTGGACATTGTTAATTTACCTCGAATCCTGAATGATCCAGAGGTACGCAACACTGTACCAAACTATTTTAAGGTCACAGAACCTCCTTACATTTCATATAAGTATACTAAATCTATAGCCACCAAAATATTCAATTACTCTAATGCTGTCAAGGAGTTTGACTGGAACTTATACACGTCGGGGGGCTATAGTTGTGATTGTGAATCGTCGAACTTTATCTATACACCATGCAAACACGTTGTGACGGGTGATCTTGATGTGGTGAGTGATAAGGACCTAAGATTACTCCTGATGAAGGGACCTAAATATAGAGAGCTGAGAAATATAAATCTGAAGGCCGACCAGAAGATAGCCCTGTCTGCTTTGGAACAGTACGTTATTGATAGGTCTAAGCGAGACAAAGTTGAACCTACAGTACTCGCTGATTGACTGGACCTCACCAAGAGCAAGGTCGTTGAAACAATCCGCAACATTGATAGAAGTACCCTCCCCTATGCAAAAAAGTACTGAGAAGCCCCAATTCGCAAAACGTTCTAGCAAATCTCCAGAGTAAATTCCAAATAATATAATATTCATATGTAAATATTACTATTACCAGGTGCTGGTTGAAGAATTGAGTGTAAACATATCGTCATCAAATACGTCTACTTACTCTCAAACTGCATTTACTCTGGAAGATTTATTTAACAATCACAAAACGCTTCTCAAGGAAAGAGGTATTTGTATTCCAACCAAACATAATGATATACCAAAAGTATACTAGACCCCCAAAATGCATAAATCACCATACAAAGCTAGATTCAAAGCTGGTTCTAGAGGCTGCACCACCAAGCTTCTTTCAACCCTGTTGACGAGGGCCCTCTGGGAGGTAAAAACATTTTGGGAAAGGTATTGTGCCACTATTTCTAAAAAATTGATTGTATGTGGATATTGAAAAACTCAAAATGTCTTACGGAAGAACTTGATGTTAAAGGTCACATACCGTGTAGACATGTATCCACATGGGATTTCTCGACTCCCTATACTACAATCCCTAATCAGGACCTTATTGACCGTCTAAGTTCATTAATAGTATCTGTGTTCAAGAAAACTGATCGTAGATATATTGATGTCGGATGACATAAAACATTCTTTTGCTCTACTACATACAAGAGATATCATTCATGGGATGTTTCTTTGTATATAGAGTTGCTTGAATTTCTCATTAATAATATCTATGTGAAATTTGGCAACACAATATATCAGCAGCATATAGGTATTCCAATGGGTACTAATTGTGCACCCCTGTTGGCTGACCTACATGTATATCTGTTCTCTTATGAATATGACTATATGCAGTCGCTTTCAAAAACCAATCCATTTAAAGCCCGTTCCTTCTCATTCACCAAACGCTATATAGACGATCTTCTCGCTGTGGATAATCGTTATATAAATGACGCAGTGAAGGATATATACCCACCTTCACTGGATTTGAAAGAACTACAGATAGCCCTACAGGCACATCATATTTAGACCTATATCTCTATAAAAATGAAGCGGGCCTTCTCTCTCGTCGACTGTATGACAAAAGAGATGATTACAATTTCGACATCGTTAACTATCCCTATCTGGACAGTAATATTCCAGTGGGACCTGCATATGGCGTATACATATCACGCCTAGTAGCATTTGCTAGATCCTGTGTTAAATGTGACGGTTTTAATCAACGTCACAAAACATTGTTGCAGAAACTTATAAAACAGGGCTACACCATCAAGCGCCTCCACTCAAAGTTTCTCAAATTTGGCGATACATATCGCATGCTGATAGCAAAATACGAGCGTAGCGTGCAAGATCTATGGCGTTACGTTTCATAACTTGTGTCTAATTCCGCTTAACCCGGGGCTTGGGGCCGTATGAACCCATGTACTTCAAGATCCTCATGGTACTCATATGAACAGTCACAATCAAAGCGTGACTGAGATACATCATTCTTCAGATGACGACTTTACAAGGAATATTATGGATTAAGAATACTGATCAGCGATACGGATTTGATATTTTTGAAAACTGTTGACCGCTTCTCTCTTGCAGGAAAGAAGCCTATGTGTATGTATACATGATTGTCTTTTTGAATTTGGTGCTAATACTGTTATATGGAATATGGAATAGGTCTTTGGATTATGGACGCGGATATTCTCTGATGGACGACGGCTGAATTATGAATGACGGTCCAGACGCTTGTAATTGCATTGATACCTCACTCGACTCCAGCGGACCACTAGGGATTCCCCTAGATCCCAAAACGCATATGTCCATACCCTTTATCTACTGCGCATGCGCAGAATGACGTCAGTTCCACGTCGCACCCACTCCACCGGATGCTCCTTCACGAATGCTTCACATTGATACCTCATACGACTCCATAGGACTAATAGGGGCCCACCCAGACCCCAAAACGTCTATTTCCATACCCTTTTCCCACAATTCCCTGTCTGCGCATGCGCAGAATGTTGACAACGGCCGAGAGACTAGTCCAGGCGGATGCCCCCTCACATATGCTTCACATTGATGCCTCATACGACTCAATCGACCCATTAGGGGCTCCCCTAGGTCCCAAAACGTCTATTTCCATACAGTTTGTCTACTGCGCATGATATTCCAACCCCACACCCACCCCGTCGGATGCTCCTTCACGAATGTTTCACATTGATACCTCATACGACTCCATAGGACCACTAGTGGCCCACCTAGACCCCAAAACGTCTAATTCCATACCCTTTGTCTAATGCGCATGCGCAGAATGACGATATTTCATCCCCAAACCCAGCCCATCAGATGCACCTTCATGAATGCTTCACATTGATACCTCATACGATCCAATCGGACCATGCAGCGTATTTGAAGTCTGGGGACTACTTTTTCTCCGCGGAGGCAGACCGCATCACCGCCAGACATGGCCGCATCACCGCGGAGAAATACAAGGTCAAAGGTTGCCAGAACTCTAGTGATAAAAACTTGGCACCCAGCCAATGCTGATGCAATCTATAACCTTGAGCTGGTGGCGCCCCCTGTCGGATGCAAGAGTTACCTCCCCCGGCAAAAGGGGAGGTTTTTTGCATGCTCCCTACTACTTTGGTGAATGCAGAAAGCTATTAAGTCATGTAACGTGACGTGAAATAAAGGTATTACGGGTAGTGAAAAGTCTCGCACCTTGTCAGCACGTTTGAGGGGACAAGAAGATGACATGGCGGCGTTCTTCTTGGCTCTCGGTATAAGTAAGTGTTTGTAACTAATAATATTGGTGACATTCGAACCCGTTACGACCATATTTTACGATAGTGGGGGATGGGACGAGTGAATGTAGTTTTCTGGTCTGTCTCCGACGTTATTTATCTGACTTCTTGAGACATGGGAAATCACGCGGCATGCATGACTGATGATCAAATCGGAGGCAGGTTGCTTGACTACGTATATCTAACATATAGAGCTCGGTAAACATAACGCTGTGGCAAAAAGGGCATATATGAACTTCATTTCACTACTAGCCTCATTCAGCCACAGAAAATGATGTACTCCTCTTCCAGGCAAATTTGGAAATCTGTTTGACGGTGAGTTGTGCCCAATGTTTACTAGCATCCACCAACGTTCCTCCACTATCCATCTCCGCCCCGACACTTCGATCCAAAAATACATTACATAAAACTGTATACGGGTATCCAATAATATCACACAATAACACCAACGCTTCTGAATAAAATGTTTATTTAGTTATACACATGTTGCAAGATGGCCGGCCAAGTGTGGTTGGTCACTGGTGAACACGTGACTCAGTACAGCGTACAATTCGGGGTCCTTTTGTCGGAGATTTTCGCGCATGGCTGTCTCAGATGTACACAAACGTCCCGAACACCTACAAACAAACCACACATGTATGTTGCATCAGATAGGAACTTAAATCAGCCAGTTGGCAGTGCTGTCATGAATGTACACATCTTGTGACAGATTAGTAGTGAGAAACTGGGGGTTTGAGCACAGTCGTCTTACCTGACATGGCTCAATATTCATAACAGGCAAAGACGGGGAAGTTCTTTATATTTCTCCTTGGTACGTTAGATGAATAAAAGTAAAAACAACTTTACATTAAATTAAGTTTTACGCTATTTAGCAGGGGACTGCATGATTTCATGGGCACGTTAGCGTTGTTTCTTTGTTGATTCTTACATTGTTTTTAAGTATTTAAATAGGTAGACTTCGGTTAAGTTATATGGAGCTTCCTTGTCCTCAAGAGTAGGCAGATTTTGCTTAAGTTATTTGAGCTCCCCTTCCGGTGAAAAACAGACATATATCCGTAACCCCATCCTTACATTCATACTCACATATTCATTCCCCCTGGTGCTGAACTCATGTGTTCAGCGTTGAAGAACGTCCCACTAGCCTCGGCGAAGTATTCATGTGGATTACTCATGGCGTAGGAGGAAGCACTCCATATGTGATGAGCCTTGGCGTTATTATAAGCTTCAGTGATCTGTAGAATACATATTATTCAACTCTATCCTATACACTGATGTGGGTGAACAAAACAAATGATCGGATATGTAGAATCCTATAATATTTACAGGAGGGGAGTGACTCCGAAAATATTAGAGAAAAGCATTTGGTAGATAAATATTTTGACATATATTTATTCGTGGCATCGCCAGTAATGGTAGTTGGTATATAATTTTTTTAAAAAACAATTCAAAGATATGCTATACAGTGAGGCATGTTTCAACCAATGAAATCAACCAGAAATGAAATTAATCAGAAAGGTGCTCATATGAAAAAACCAATGAAATGAAATGGGATAGGTGTTCACCAGAAAAGTACGAGTTGTTTAGATGCTTTGAGGTCACAGTTCAGTTGGGAATTTTCTCGCCCGATAAAAAGGACTTCTTTGAAAAGAAGTGTATCCTAATGGTTACTATTATAGGTAACAATACAAATTCTGTAGCTGGCACAATGGCTCGGCTATTTTCTAGATCGAACAGGTCTTCGTCTCTTGAAACAAGTCATTATTTGTCTCTTGACGAAACACCACGGTTCCAAAACGCGTGCGAAATCTACATCAAGATTTAAAGAAAAAAACAAGATTTAATCGAGATTAACCCGTCTAGTATTTGAATGCGCATGGGGCAGATATTTAGACTATGTTTCATGTAAGACTGTGACAGAAAGGAGAACTATAGTCGGTCTGGGCGCATCAATAAATCTAGACGGGAGACTACGGAACTGTTGAAGCGACATCGGAAAAAAAGGCCTTGAAGAAGGCAATTTTTTTTTTCACTTACAAAATGTTACTATATTTAGAACAAAATAGCTATATTTAATAACAAGGGAGAGGGAAAAAAATGTCCCCGTGATTTTTTTTTTTTTTTTTTTTTTTTTTTTTCGATTTTTTTCTACAGCTAAGAATATTTCTTTCTCTCTCTGCTGAAATGTTTCTATAAATAGACTTGAATGATTGTCCAATGGAAAGGAAGAATAAAGACCCATGGCTGGGAAATGGCGAGCTTTCATTTGTTAATTATATCGGGGCCCCAAAGCATAGAAGACTGACCAGATTTTCAGAATGAAACACAATATCAGGATACAATCGAATTTGATATTATCTTAATATTTTTTTCAAGAATGAAAGCAAAAATCAAATACACAAAAAGCTACAATACCTTATGTTGCCACGCAGATGGTACAGCATACTGGTGAACCGTGTGGGTGAATTCGTGGACGAGGATATTGTCCTGTCTCCTATAAGGATCGTGGCGGTCACAAAGGATGTTATCGTCCAGGATGACGCAACGACGTCCACCAACGCCCGCCAACGTCTCGTACTTACGTCCATCAAATGTGCATGATGCAGCACACGAACCCGAACAGCTTGCTGTAGTGAAATATCCAGATAAGATAGTAATACATCGTTAAACCCAGAAATGTGTATTTGATATGAAATTGGGATTTTCATCTGGTATAGCCTGACTTCCGAGTTTAGTAGGTAAGATTTTGAAGGACGCGTGATTTTGGCCCCATAAGGTGCTAACTATAGTGCAAAAATGAAATATTAAGTACAAACTACAATTTTCAGTTAATTTCTCGTATATTATGTTCTGAGTAATTGTCAAAGACTGAATCTTACTTTTTTTTTGTTAATAATAGCTTCTTGAAGTAGTGTATTAGCGCAGCAAAATCTTCTATTTCGAGGTGAAAACAGCACTCTTTTCCTTTCTTAAACCTATGAAACCAGTTCAGGACCAACATAAACTGTACGCCGAAGTATTAATCGTTCCAATAGTTAGTTGTTATCCAAAACCGTGTCGATTCTGGACTGCCATCATCTGTTTACAGAGAGAAAAAGATGCTGGTTTCACCTCGAAACAGACGATTTTGCACAAATCCAGCATTTCAAACCCTACGGGTCAGTTCGCTATTATGGCCGTCCTTCTTGCAGGTAAAACATTCATGGAATTGAACATAATTTGAAGAGATGACAACTAAAGATTGTTCTTGAAAATTTCAGCCTCGTAGGATAAATTTTTCCTAATAAAACGAAATTTATCATACTTTATCATTTTAAATTCTCTCGGAGGATTTCAGAATCAGGCCCTAGAAATAGAAGAAAAATGCCTAAACCACCTCTTATTAATCATACCAATTCGCCTCTAGAATTCTATCATATAGTGTTTGTTGATTTGAATCATTATCCTGAAACAAATGCCTCTTTGTGCCACTACAAAGGCATGTATTTACCATTACTCAAAAACACTGTCGAGATCTCTAAACTAGACTACATTTTCTCACACAGAAAAAAATCTCAAAACTGTCAGAATTTAATTTAGTGCACTAAGTAATGTCTGAGTAATATACACAAAATTATTTCAGATGAAGATTTCCACAGTTTTCCTGCAAACTCGATCTGTTTCGCAAAACGGCCATAATAGGAATGTTGCTCACTCATGAACCCAGAAGGTGTAAACGTTTGATTTACATCTTTTTTACACCTTTTTTACACCTTCTGAGCTTAGAGTGTTGGAACCCCTAAAACGTGGGTTTTTCATCTGGGATGCAGCTGGCACGACCTGAATCAGCTTTGGACACGAAAAGCACACCAAAGCTGCTTCCTGAGTATCAGATTTCTCTCCCAGGCTTTCATTCCAGAATATAATTATGTATTTGTTTGGAAAAGCTCAAAAAGCGAAAAACAGACAAAATAGCAAGCTGACCCGTAGTACACAGGGCCAGAAAAATACCAAGACAAGATAATTCTTCTTCAAGATAACTGAAAATGTTCTTTCATGTGGGTACGTGATAGCTGGTCCTTAAACCGCACCTAATTGGGGGCCGAATCGGCGCTAAACCGCGCCAGGTCATTGATGGTCTTCAAAGGATCCTGGCTTAGATAGCCATAAATTGGATTACCCAGCATTTAGACCTTTTGGTTGAAACTTGGTTCGGTATTAGATATCTGCTACTCAGAATTAATGTTTGGCATAATTGTTATGTTTGTTTGTGCTTTCACCTGCGCTTTCAGTGAGTTGACAAATCACCATAATCAACATATTTCTTATCACGTCAAATCAGAGGATATTCCAGGTATCCCCCCGCGCCAAACAAACCAGCAGTTGTCATTGACAAAGCACTCTTGTTGAAAAATTCCTCATACACTTTTGTCACTTGCCAGAACTGAAGAGATTTGTCTTCTTGATAAATGCAAGGTATTTTTAATTTCATCAATCTGTGCGCTCAAAAAATAAAATTTTCTGCCAAAATATGAGGTAAAAACGTTTGAACTTTTTTCAAATTTGATTTTCCGACATATGGCTGAAAGTTTAAACACTAATGAGTTTGACTTTTTTATCAAACGTGTGCAAAATTATCCATATCCATAAATTGTGCTTAACGGCACGAAGTGTCCAATGTAGCACTGTGACTCGCACTGTCAGTTTCACTTATTAAATAATCATTTGGCCTGACGAAATAGGCTATGAAAATTCTTGAACTAAAGTTCATAATATCGGCCGTTACACCCTTATCACGCAGTTTGTTTGCAAAGCGCACGAGATTTGGTTATGTTACAACCGCGGAATTAGAACAACAATCGTCGGAATCATTCTGCATGGAGTCGTTCTGATTCTGCTTGAAACCGTTTGGGTTCAATCTGTGACCGTGCTAGGTCCATATGTGGTTCCTCCCGCGCTGTACTGTAGCGCGGGATTGTCAAACTCCAGGATGTTTTAGTCTCTGACTCCTTGAACATACAGCCAACACCAACACTCCGCAAGTCATGGGATTCGTCATTGATGCTCATCCATCACATGCGTTATTTGTTTGGGCTAATCTATCATCACAGCTCTCGAGCTAGCTTATCTAATTCCGCCTTCTTGGTCTCCACATGAACACCGGCAATAAAAGCGCGGCTGAGATACGAAGGTTACGTCTGAGAATCCACCGTATTCTCGTGTCTCAATGTGAGATACCGAGGGAAGATTTCCTGTAGAGTCATATATATGCTTGCTTTTTAGTCGCCAGACATCGTCAATTTTTCCCAACCTCTTGCATATCGCTCCAATCTAACTTAGGTCGGTCGTTTTGGCGCCAAGGGCTATCTCATATTCACAGGCAGCAGCTTTGAGGAGATACATGCTAAGGTAAGTGACATACAGGCTCATACAGGAACCATAGGAAGAGAATAGTTTCTTTATTTCAATCAAATATTGTCGTTTTCTGAGAATAAAATATGCACATGAATGAACAATATTCAAGTAGTTCAATGCTATATTTTATAACTTTCGTCCCTGATGATTCGTCACATAGACTGACCCATTCATTGCTTTGAAGATTTGAAATGGACGATGAAAACCGTTTTGACAACCAATTTTTCATTGGTCGTTGAAAATGTCAACAACTGACATAAAGCCCCCTCTTCGGTTGCTGTTTGACCAAGTGTAATTGGCACGTTAGCTTGAAGTGCTAGGATCATTTCACAGCGTTTTCCACGATGAGAGAGGTAACTGTTACCCAGGCTATACATGTGTTGCACTGAAATGACGTGGTGCTCTTTAACGAAGATTGGGCCCCAGAAAGGTGCGGTCAAAGTACTAAGAATATTATAGTACGTATAATAGAATAGTTTAGACTGGCATCAAGTACAACCTGTACTCGGTCATGATTTTGAGGTGAAACTCTGTCTGTTTTTATCTGAAGGCTTATGGACATCGACCATAACCATTATCGACTTTGGTACCTGAGACAATCAATTTGTTGTATAAAATTCATTCTGGCCTGTTTCCACGAATAAACTAAGTCCCACTGTCGAGAATCCTAACACCCCATGCCTGCTATTATTCTGAATTACGGCACCGGAAAACAACGAAATCTCTTGCTTCGCGTCAAAGTAAAAAGTAAAGTTTTATTCTTGGCATTACAACTGCACCTCACAGGGACCGAATTCCCGCTAAAACGTACTACGTCCTTTCCGAGAGTCTCCTGTACAAGATAATCAGATAATTATCGAACTTACTTCTACAAGCTGGAGTATTAGCAAGGTAATGATATTCCGGGTAGACTGTAATATGCTCGTCTACGGTGAAGATTCCAGCCCTAGCGTGTGTACACAGATTGTCAAATATATCCAAAGGCATGTGGATCGTCATTCGGCTTATGATGGTCGCAGCCTGCAGAGAAACATGGTATAACCGACAAAGGCATAAATGGTATATGACTGTCTGATGATCTCCAGTTACACCGGTTACCAACCAGTTCCAGATTGATAATTAATGGCTTAATGGATCCCTTGGTACAAGTCATTTGGTTCATATCCGTCACTTTTAATCAGCGATATAAATATTGATAATAATGATAATAAACAACGGAACTTATAACAATGTTTGTGATTTGTGGGATAACACTGTGTCAATGCCGGTGTGACGGATAAGAATGTCCTGGAGATTATTGTCCCTTTTCATATCCTTTTCAATTGCAATCATGGAAGGACATTTGTCCCCAATGTGGAGAAAAGAGTCCTAGCTGGGTTATAAGATAGGGGTCGGACATTCTGAGCCACCGGACATTCTTAGCTTCCACACCGGTACTTTTTTTGGTGGTCGGACCACACAGAGCGCCAGGAACACACATTGACTGCATGCGTAGATGCCAAACTGGACGGAAATTGTTTGGCCGCAGTTCCTCTTACGCGCCACCACAAGTTACCTATCCTACAACATATAGATTTTGCTGCTATGTCAACAGTTCATTTGGATTGAAAACGAAAACGATACCAGAACCGTTCACACTTGCAATGTTGTTGGAAAGGTGAGTTGTACTAGAGTGGCGCTTGAGAGGAAGTGTCACTAACACCGGTGCAGAATCTACATAGGCCTGCAGTTGAGATAGGTACAATATTAATGTCACAAAGATACCGGCTAAACACGGGACCTTTACGCTGACGTCTGACGTGTAAATCGCGTACGCTTTTTGTCACGGGGTGGAGGGGTGGGGGTGATAGGTGAATAGCTTTCGATTATCGTGATATCGCGTTGGAGTTATCAGGTATGAAACGATACTAAAATAAATCAAGGAAGTGAGCTAAGAAACAATTTGAGTATCACTCTGTTCACACAGCCTTTACTGCAAAATAATTCTTTCTGCGATATTTAAGGGGGTTTTTGTGGAGGGCAGGCAAGTCCCAGTGAAGCGTGTGCGCAAGTCCGAACTATCAAGCAATAGCCAATGAGTCATAATTCCTCTAGGTATAACAAGCGCGTGTGCGAAGTATGAATGTAGTTTTAACATATACACTGGTAGAATATCTCCGTGGTGGGATGGTTAGCGCGTTCGGATGTCAGCTCTGAGGTCGTGAAATCGAAACCACTCATAGCTGCCTCAGGTTCTTAAGGAGGTCCCAGACAATTTGAAACTAAAATGTTATTTTTCTCATATTTCGACAAGAAGTAGGGCAAACCTTTAAAATTAAAAATAAAGGATAAAATCCAGGGGTCGCCAGGCTCTATTTTCATAAAATATAGTTTTCTCAGAAATGCCTCAATAGTTTTCTGGAACAATGTGGAATCGGAAAATCTAATAACAATGTGGGGTCACCAGGCTACTTTTCAAGACAGTAGTATGCCAACATGCAACAACCAAGATCATGAGGCGAATTTACCCTGCTTTTGTTGAGTCGTTTTGCCAGCGTTCCTCCGTTGAGATCGTTGCCTCAAAACTCGAAACACATTATCTAATTCTAAAATCCTTTCACAACTGTTCTTTTAAAAGCTTATAATTTGCTTTTCCATTAATTCTATTCTAAATATCGCTATATTTGTACATGCGCAGTAGACGTAAAACTGGATTTGTCTCGAAACTTCTTAGGATAGACGCTTGACTGGAAATGGACTGCTATCGCGAAACATGCTTATGGCTGAACGACTTTGAATGTATTAGTTCTTCGTCCGCTTATATCGCCGTCCGAAAGACGGTGAACATGAATGTGTCGTAAAGTAAGCTGCATATAATCTGGACGATTTCGCCGCATCCCAAGGCGATAAAATATACTGAACTCCTTTTTTCAACACCAGGCCTTTTTGATATTTGCTTATATATGCCGCGACTGGCACTCGAAATTTACACACCAGACACATTGAGAGCAGATTTACTCCGAAAGACGTCTGAACGTTCGATCAGGGTGACACAGATATCATTAATCATGTTGATGAACGGGTCAACCTAGCTAAGATTCATAGCTCCTCGACTCACTCGTAGCTATGGGACACGCTTATTCTTTCCTATGCCGGTATGAAGCTATGAACATATGATTATCGCTCTTTTAATTTCGTCATTGCTCCGTTCTTGGTATGAATTTTGTTGAGAGAATGGTACGAAGAATATACATCAACCTAAATGGACTCCGAAATCGATATCTTTCAGCGGAACATTCGAATTTACTCACATGCTACTAGGGGTCGAGAGTATGTGCAGCCCTAGTGTGTATAGGGGGAGATTGAAGGCAGGAAACGGCGTTGAGAGTCGGTGTCCAGATCTCAATGACTTTGTACCAAACTTCGCAAATCTCTCAGAAATACCCACAAAAGTGTTAATGTGAAAGGGCTTTGTTCCCGCATGTTGTTTTGAGTGTTTTCGTGCAGTATCGCAGGTAAATCGACCAGTCGCGATTAGTCTATTTACCTGAGACACCCCATCAGAAACACAAACAGGTGCAAGTGAGGTCAAAGATATTTTGCGCCAATACTTCCAGCGACAAGGGGGAAAAGCTTTAAAGGAGATGGTATTGTAAGGCGGGGTTTTTGCCCACAGCCAGCCGACTCATGGGAATGTACATTTCTTCTCTCCATCTGTCAATCACAATGCAATGTACAACTTGTCAGCGGCAACTGTCAATCAACGGACTGCATGTCACGGTGAACCATGGTAGCTTCACATATGTTCGGTACCAAGACGTTATTATTTCACCACGTTGCAGTCGATTTTACATATTTTACATATTGGAGAATAAATACACAATTTAGACGAATATATTGCCGTTGTAACAGGTAGCGACTGGTCGTTCGATTTCAACGTTTGACTGGCCCCCGTAATGTCCACATGGTATCATGTCATCGGTAAACAATATTTATTTACTTTTAATTAGTTCATAATGAGAGCTTAAAATATTATTTCAGATATACTGAATGCAATTTTTTTTTTACAAAAATGAGAAAGATTGAAATAACTTGTCGACACATGTTGACCTCCTGGGATTCGAACCTGGTAAAAGAAAATTTCGAGGCGCTTGTGATCCAACGTGCGTATCCACTACACCACCACATACGAACAACTGTAACAGGCTATTTTGTCAATTTAATCTACGTACGAAAACTTCAAACGTTATGAATCATATCTTTCCATTTTTTAGTATGAAGGACCCCTTGAACCAAAAAGATCTTCCAGCAGTGGGAATATAATGTTAGCACACAACACCAGGTTTAATGGCGTTCTGGTCCAAAAGGTCCTTCGCATCTAAATGCGTGTCTGAAGGACTCGATTTTGACCCTTTTTTCACGAAATAGCACAAGCTGTGGATTTCAGTTTCATGTCATAACTATAATCATAACGCAATCGCACTAAAACTTTCACATATTGTGTACTTATATTTTCTCTTGCCGTTACATTAAAACCTAAGTATTTTTATGACATTTTATTTTTCCGATTTCAACCGCACCACGTATAGGCCAAAATCCCGCCTTATCGTACCATCACCTATGCTGGCAGATTAATGTAGTATTTGCTGAGATCTGGCCATCGACTCTCAAACGCCGTTTCCTGTATTCACTCTCTTTCTGTGAACCAACAACCAACTTAACGTATCCCAGCCACCATTCAGATTTTTGGAAAGAATTCCCGGCCGCGCGCACATCGCCGGAAGTGACATCATATATAGAAAAATATATGTTTGCCGAACACTTTCGATTTACTTGTCAAGTCTGCATAATACCTCTGTTGACCTAGCGTTAAAAAGAATTATGTGAAGATTATTTTCCCTGTATTTGTGGACAGAGCATATGAAAAGTAGTTCGCTCATGTGCAAAGCTGAAGGAGTTGTTCGGCCGGATTCAAACTGAACCGTGCGTACGTGGGTTTTCCCCAAAACGTCATAGCAACGTAGTAAAGGTCACCTTCCGCTATTAGAGACAGGGATATTAATGAGCCTGTGAAACAGAGCATGCGCTGTGGGGAGGATGGTGCAGCCTGTAATTTATTTCACCGCCGTACACCAGCGCAGTTATACATGGTGGATAAAACGAGTACTGAAGAGCACGCGTGGCCCAGTTATGTATTGGAGGACGCATCAACACTAAGTTTTAATTACCCACCATGTCACTGTGCTGAATGTCGATGGAGAAATAAATTCGAATTTTTCGCTGACATTGTGGTTTGATTTATATTCTTTGTGTCATTCTCTCGTACCAGGAAGGGCGAAAAGCTGAAAGTAAGTGCACGATAATCATATGTTTATTACCGGCATTAGAAAAAATAAGCTTGAGGTTTACATGAAACCAACAATACTTTTTGAGTTGCTGGAAGAGTCAGCCTCCAGAAATGCTCTTTTCTTCAAATAAAAGACAATGACTAAATGTGTACAACTATTATTTTGTCGAAACGTTGAGAGAGATATGTGACAAAAGAAAAATATTTTTAAAAAACTTTTTTTTTATTTGGGCAATAAAAAGGGCTGATGCGGCGCAAAAAAGCTGGCGAGGCGGTGCTTGTGAAACTAAAAACTATTTTATTCTGCCTAAATAACTTTGAAACTTGATTAGGGCCAGCCTTACCTTTTCATGGGCAAGTTCAGAGACCGCATGCGTTGCCGCGATTTCGAACCAATGTCCGGAGTTTCCTTTCGTATTCGCTATGACTCCGTGTTCTCCCACATACTTATACTTGAAACTTGTTGAAGCTGCCGCTCTAGGCTGTGGTAGAATCCTCAGCAAAGCGTGGTCACGAGCACTGTTGAAATAAATATATAGAAGCGGATTGGTTTCGTTTTGTTTTAACCTACTTTTGTTATCTTCATTTATGAATTCGTATATTAAAGTTAAACCTGACGCTTTGCTATGAGACAGATTAATTTTGAAATAACAATAATGCTAGTCAAATATCATTGATGTAACACAAGACTATTCTTTATTGCTGCGGAGCTGACGTTTCGTTGGAAATACTTCCAACTTTGTCAAAGCTAAAATTCTCCAAAGTATCTCCAACGAAACGTCAGCTTCACAGCAATAAAGTTGTTATCCATAGAATGGCCTTGTGTTATATACGCCGATTTCCAAATGCCTATCAAAGGAAATCATTTATGTAGACAACGGATCAAATTACTCAATTTATACGATCGCCATGTTTGATCACGTGATACAAGAGGCTTTAGCGGGGATGATGATGTTGATGTGGGTGTTGATAGTCATGACGAGTGTAAATTCTGGGAGAAATTCGTGAGGACATCAGTAGTAGTACTAGTATTTGGACAGGCCTCTTCCTATGAGGAGAGCGGAGATGAGGGGGGTGTGGTTGTAAATGTGGGTTGTGACATTTGGTCTTTGGCCTTGGACCTTGGATTGACTTTGGACCTCCGACCACCAATGTGACTTCTGGTCACGTGACTCGCGGGTGAATAAAACATCGGACTTGGATAAACTCCGGATATCTGGTAAAAACAATCGGGAAAAAGTTACTTTACATCCAATATAGTTAGTCTATGGGCCACCCTTGGTGCAAATGGGCCGATTGTGGTACCGTATTGTCGTGGTGTAACTACGACTGGGGTGATGTCATAGCATGCAAGGAGTCATAGAGAAATGACATTTCGAGATGCACATGGGCATGTTTGAGCGACCGTACGTGTTCAAAATCGGTCATAACGGGTATCGCCTTGAAGTTCTTGGCGAGCAAAAAATAAGACCGGGATGCTGTTCACGATGTGGTTTCATGCTGCTCATGCGCAGTCAATAAGGTATAGAGAAGGCAGAAGCGAATGGGTGATTGGCGATCTAGGAGCCGTACCTATCTAATTGTGTCGTACAGGGTGTCCTGCTAAAGATCTCGGTGTGTAAACCTGAGGTGCTGTCCACGTGGATCGTTGTGGTCATGGTGCGCATGCGCAATCGAGGAGTAGTGAAGAAAGCTCAATAGTCAAATCAAACATGTTTAAAGACTCGACCACACTCCGCACATGAATGAATGGGTACATCATGGGATGCACGTTGTTGGCGGTGTAAACTATCCAGGGGAACATATGGAGTACAGCTGGTCGTACAGGCGAACCTCGTAAGGGGTGACAGAATGTCTGCAGAAACGGACCAGAACGCTCGGTTTTATTGCGCTAGCTGGCGATCTATTTTCAGTATAACCGGTTCAAACCAGTTCAAACCGGTTAAAACCCGTTCAATGTGTACGCAGTATCCCCTGAATATTCCCTTAGCTGGCGTGGTTACGACGACAAAAATGTCCGGTTCCAAGTTGGCCAGGATGAACAACCCTTCCACAAAGGTGACGTCGTAAACACCATATGATCCGGGCAATGTGTCTAGTCCTGTTGATGGCCTGTCGAATGAGCTTTCAGCCGAAATGCGTCCTGTCTGACCCCGTTTTTCCCGGAATGAGACAGGAGAATGGATGTTGCCACCCGGGGTTCATGGCTGGAGCTTTATCCTTGGCGCGGTAACTCGCTGTCTTAAATATGGTACGAGACTCTTATGAGGAGGTGATGGATGGGTTCTATCCCGTTGTGTGAGCATCTGTGGTAAAAGGGTAGGTCGTAACATGGTAGACTGGGTCGGCGGAGCGAGCGTCCGTAACCGGTGGGGGCTGAGAGTTGGTGTGGGCCTGGGTCGTTGAGCATTGTTACGATACCGTTCCCTACCTGAACTGCTGTCGCGGTTGAAGAGTTCTAACTTTGTTGGGAAGGGAGAGAACCTTCGCCATGTCGTAAAAGACATTCCCATACAACGCACCAGAAGGGCTGATCACAGCACCCCACTTGTCGGTTTCGTGTCAGCGACAGTTGTCCGATGTCCATGATCGAGCGCAGACTGAACTCAGAATCCTGTGGGGAGTTTTTATATCCGTTATATCTGGTTGGAGAGGACTTACGAATGAAACGAATTTGGCTGGCCTTGCCAATTCACGAAGGGATACGTTTTGCCTCGGCGTTGTTCGGTCTTCAGGATCCGTTCCACGGTGTAGCAATCTACTCTCAATTTCACCCCGGTCTGTAACTCCACGTCGCAAAGCTTGCCTTCCGGTGGTTCCCCTTGGGGATGTACGACGTTTCGAACCTGCCCTTGACTTTACTAATCCATACTTGGTCGCCGTGTTGGAATTTATATGGACATGGGTGTTGCATGGGTTGCTTCGGGTACAAGACGGACGGGCCTGAGCTTCGTTACACTTGAGGACTTTACTTCGATGGGGGCTCAATGGATACTGCGGTGACAGACCAGATTGTAGCCATCCACAAGTTTCGGGAGCACATCGGTTTACTGCTGTGCATTCTTGGTCGTAAAACGATTGTCCTTCCAGCGTTTGAATGTGCGATTGAATCTTTGGACTACCGAGGCCATTGTGGCATTGTACGTGTGAAAAAAACAACACCTTGTTGACTTCTCTTTTGTAGGATAACATTTTGTGTTTTTATCATTTCATAAACATTTGGAATTGTTGCTGACTGTCATACTAAATAGGTCTTACGATTAATGACGCGGAAATTCTTTTATGGACGACGGCTGAATATTGAATGTCGGATCTGACGCTTGCCATTCACCACCGCTATATGCTGCCCGAATCTGAGGACTGTAATACAATTTGTCCAACACCTTTTCCCGGTGCTTCATGATGCCGAATGATGCGGGGCCCTGGGTTAAGCCAGTTATAACGTGCCAATGTCACCTTTAGATATAGCTTTTCTTTCGT
This sequence comes from Hanleya hanleyi, assembly GCA_036873755.1. Lineage (NCBI taxonomy): Eukaryota > Metazoa > Mollusca > Polyplacophora > Lepidopleurida > Hanleyidae > Hanleya > Hanleya hanleyi. The sequence continues at coordinate 41,403 of JAVTVY010007870.1, forward strand.
CGCGATATAGCTCAAATATTGTTGAAAGCGACGTTAAATTCTATTCACTCACTCACTTACTCCTAGATATAACTCAATTGGGCTCTGCCAAGGCCGCTTCGACTGTCAATAACTAGGCTGGCCGGTCCACGGCGAGGATTTCGTCCACATCCGGCACGTCATGTTCAAAGGCGGATCATATATCGTGATTGAGACATCGTGGCACGAATGGATGAGGCTGCCGTTCAGTACCCCATTCAACGCCCGCTTTAATATTCTCCAACCACCACGCGATAGCCGAATGATAGTCCACGATGCTCCGTTTTCATGAACTGGTATAGAGTTGCACGGAAGTAGTATGTAGCGAGCAAGTAGATGAGATAGCGCTTCACTGCGCATGCGCAGAAAAAAAAATGTGGCGGTATTGTGGCGGTATTGGGGCGGTGTGCGCAGGAGTGTTGTGCGCAGGTATGACGTCACTTCCGGTTTGGGTGAATGGGGCGTGACCTTGGGGGCATGTATTTCTCCGCGGTGATGCGGTCTGCGGTCTCCTCCGCGGACCGAAAGTAGTCCCAAACCCGTGGGTTTTCGTGGAAGTGTTCGGCAATCTGTAGGGACCGCTAGTGGACCGATGGGGTCGAGTGAGGTATCAAAGTGAAGCTTAGGCGAAGGGGCATCTAATGGGCTGGGTGTGGGGTTGACATATCGGCCTTCTGCGCATGCGCGGTGGCCGAAGGGTATGAAAATAGCCTTTTTGGAACTAGGGGAGCCCCTAGTGGACCGATGGGGTCGAGTGAGGTATCAAAGTGAAGCATTCATGAAGGGGCATCTGATGGGCTGGGCGCGGGGTTGAACTATCGTCATTCTGCGCATGCGCGGAGGCCCAAGGGTATGGAAATAGACGTTTTGGAGCTAGGGAAGCCCCTAATGGTCCAATGGGGTCGAGTGAGGTATCAATGTGAAGCATTCATGAAGGGGCATCTGATGGGCTGGGTGTGGGGTTGAAATATCGGCATTCTGCGCATGCGCGGTGGCCCAAGGGTATGGAAATAGCGGTTTTGGAGCTAGGGGAGTCCCTAATGGGCCAATGGAGTCGTATGAGGTATCAAAGTGAAGCATTCGTGAAGGGGCATCTGATGGACTGGGCGTGGGGTTGAAATATCGGCATTCTGCGCATGCGCGGTGACCCAAGGGTATGGAAATAGACGTTTTGGAGCTAGGGGAGCCCCTAATGGTCCAATGGGGTCGAGTGAGGTATCAAAGTGAAGCATTCATGAAGGGGCATTTAATGGACTGGGTGTGGGGTTGAAATATCGGCCTTCTGCGCATGCGCGGTGGCCCAAGGGTATGGAAATAGACGTTTTGGGAGCTAGGGGAGCCACTAATGGGCCGATGGAGTTCTATGAGGTATCCATGTGAAGCCTATGTGAAGGGGCATCCAGGCATGGGTGGGTGCATGTAAAATTTTTCCTGAAAAAAAAAAAACGGAAAACGGACTTTATCGAAAAACCTGGGAAAATGCCTATATGGGGTATGAGGGGTATATAGGTCGCCAGGCTTAACGGGGCTTGTCTATCAATAGAGTTATCTCCCCCTAGTTCCAGGGTGGGTGTATGTAAAAATTTTCCTGAAAAAATACGGAATACGGACTTTATCCTAAATTACGGGAAAATGCCTATATGGGGTATGGGAGGTATAGCACCATCCTGGGAAACGTACTTCTATACATTTGCGGTAGGGTTGTGGGGTCTCGTTTTACTCGTCTCGTCATTTAGAACATGATAGGAAGTGTCCCCGTGCGAATCGGTGAAATTTTTGAAAAAGTACGATATAGCCTCATATAGTCCCATACTGAGGGTATAGGACCGATGTTTGTCCCCCTGGGAAACGTACTTCTATACATTTGCGGTAGGGTTGTGGGGTCTCGTTTTACTCGTCTCGTCATTTAGAACATGATAGGAAGTGTCCCCGTGCGAATTGGTGAAATTTTTGAAAAAAGTCACCGAGCCCCATATAGTCCCATACTGGGGTATAGGTTCGATGTTTGTCCCCCTGGGAAACGTACTTCTATACATTTGCGGTAGGGTTGTGGGGTCTCGTTTTACTCGTCTCGTCATTTACAACATGATAGGGAGTGTCACCGTGCGAATCGGTGAAATTTTTGAAAAAGTACGATATAGCCTCATATAGTCCCATACTGAGGGTATAGGACCGATGTTTGTCCCCCTGGGAAACGTACTTCTATGCATTTGCGGTAGGGTTGTGGGGTCTCGTTTTACTCGTCTCGTCATTTAGAACATGATAGGAAGTGTCCCCGTGCGAATCGGTGAAATTTTTGAAAAAAATCACCGAGCCCCATATAGACCCATACTGAGGGTATAGGATCAATGTTTGTCCCCTGGGAAACGTACTTCTATACATTTGCGGTAGGGTTGTGGGGTCTCGTTTTACTCGTCTCGTCATTTAGAACCTGATAGGAAGTGTCCCCGTGCGAATCGGTGAAATTTTTGAAAAAGTACGATATAGCCTCATATAGTCCCATACTGAGGGTATAGGATCAATGTTTGTCCCCCTGGGAAACGTACTTCTATACATTTGCGGTAGGGTTGTGGGGTCTCGTTTTACTCGTCTCGTCATTTAGAACATGATAGGAAGTGTCCCCGTGCGAATCGGTGAAATTTTTGAAAAAAGTCACCGAGCCCCATAGACCCATACTGAGGGTATAGGATCAATGTTTGTCCCCCTGGGAAACGTACTTCTATACATTTGCGGTAGGGTTGTGGGGTCTCGTTTTACTCGTCTCGTCATTTAGAACATGATAGGAAGTGTCCCCGTGCGAATCGGTGAAATTTTTGAAAAAAGTCATCGAGGCCTGGATAGGCCCATAGGCCTATACCGCATGGCTATGGGTGTATAGGCCCATACGGGGTGGACATGTTGGAGTCTAGGTGGGCCACTCATGGTCCAATGGGGTCGAGTGAGGTCTTATTTTGAAGCTCTCGTGGAGGAGCACTTGACTACACTAATGGTTCGTCCGTGTTCAATAGTCTGCGCATGCGCAGTCTGGCCGTAGTATAGAAAACAGGCATTTTGGGTGCTATGTAGGGGTGTGTTTGGGTTAGAGATGAGCTAATCACGGTTCGAATGGGTCGTGTGAGGTGTCAAAGTGAAGCTTGTGTGGGGTAGAGTCAGAATGGTGTGTTTTTGAATGCATGTCGCGTTAATCTGTGCATGCGCAGTTGGTTGTAGTAAGTAAAGTGGCCATTTTGGGGCAGCGAAGGAAGTTATTTGGGGTCGAGATGGGCTAATCACGGTTCGAATGCGTCCTGAAAGGTGTCATCTTGTAGTTCTCGGGGTGTACATTCCGATTTGAGGGATGTTCGCGTCATCTGTGACGTCATCGGTGACGTCATCGGTACGAGTAGTAGCGAAAGTGGCCATTTTCGGGCAGTACATGAAGGTATTTGGGGTCGAGATGGGCTATTCACGGTTCGAATGCGTCCTGGAAGGTGTCATCTTGTAGTTCTCGGGGTGTACATTCCGATTTGAGGGATGTCCGCGTCATCTGTGACGTCATTGATGACGTCATCGGTACGAGTAGTAGCGAAAGTGGACATTTTGTGGGTGCGTGGGGTGAGTTTGGTGTAGATAGGGACTATCCTTAGTCCGAATGCGTCGTGTGAGGTGTCATTTTGTAGCTCTCGAGGTGTACATTCCGAGTTGAGGCATGTCCGAAGCATCTGTGACGTCATTTTTGACGTCATCAGTAGGAGTAGTAGCGAAAGTGGACATTTTGAGGCAGTGAAGGAAGGTATTCGGAGTAGAGAGGAACCATTCTTGGTCCGAATGCGTCCTGAGAGGTGTCATGTTGTAGCTCTCGGGGTGTACATTCCGCGTTGAGGGATATCCACAGCATCTGTGACGTCATTGGTGACGTCATCAGTACGAGTAGTAGCGAAAGTGAGCATTTTGGGGCAGTGAAGGATGGTATTTGGTGTAGAGATGGACCATCCGCGGTGCGAATGCGTCGTGTGAGATGTCATCTTGTAGCAACGCCCACCAACGCCATTCTTAATGCATCAACGCCCAGGTGAAATAGCTCAGAAGCTCTGATATTCCATGGAATTGTCACTAATTCTTCGAAATGCAGTGACGCCAGTCGACGCCCGTCGTTACACCTTAACACCATGATATAGACCGGACAGAGAACAACAACAGCAACAACAACAATGATCACACATAAGAGAACAACAACAACAAGAAGTTTTTTTTCATATAGTTTATTCTCCCCAATGTTACATCATACCCACATCATACCCACGTTGGGGGAGCCGCGTTAGGTATATTTACAATTCAAGAATATTCTTGTCCAATCAGAGGCCACCATTTGCATCTGTCATATTCGTTCCTGTCCGTTAGATGTATTCTCGGCTACTCTTGTCCAATCAGAAGTCGCCATTTCAGAAAGTTCCATCTTCGGCCATGTTCGCTCTGAACCGTTTGTTCTAATCGTCATCGGACAGGCCAGGATACCGTTGAGGAAACATATCCTCAGATAGTTGTTTGCGCATTCTGAGTATCTATCAGTGCATGGGTGAATACTTTCATCCGATGGGGGTGGTGGGTCAGTTTAACCACGAAGAACGTAACATTGGTGACCCTCTCCACTATCCACTTGGTGTTGGTACGCTGTTCATAGCCCCATTCTAAGGGATCCACAGTGTCCAGTTGGGTCAGCATCGTCTCTAGCGACGCCCGATTGGTGATTGTGAAAGGATGGTCGTACACTGGGTTGATGGCACTGGAATAGAAATAGCACAATTCACGCGTCATCTTATGGCATAAGATGTACCCAAATGCTACATTTAATGTGAAGGATGTAGGTTGGTCATTGAAGATGGCTTCCACGTAGCTGCGTAGACGGGCGAGGTCGGTCAGTCGGAAATTGTACAAGTCCAATATAGGGCGATGACGGTGGAAGCAGTGTCGGATCATGGACCAATGGCGTCGATACATCTCACTCACTGGATGATCTTCGGGTAAGAGATCGCTGGGAACATCCACCGCATCTTCCAGAAAATGTTCGTTGTTGTCAGGTGTATTACTGGAAACAGTGATGCTAGGGACCGGCTGGATATCTAGGCTCTTCTGAGCTGTGGGTATAGGCAGGCTCTCCGTGATCGCATCATCAGTGGCATTCTCCTCCCCGGGTTCATCTTCAGTGCATCTGTCCCTCCTGGGTACCTCTTTAGTGGAAAGTTGTCCCTCATGCCGTGGTGATGCACCATGAATCAAACGCTCATGCCGTTTTAACTGACTGGGTCATTTGAAGAGTTGACCACATTCTTCGCATCGACGCTTGGATGGCCCATGAATTGAACGTTCATGGCGCTGTAAATGATCTGGGCGATGAAACGACAGTGTAGGCCTACATATCGTACAGCTATACCGGGCGGTTCCATCGTGCTTGGTAGCCTCATGGCGGCGCAAGTCGTGCCTGCGAGTGAATGATTTCGAGCACGTAGTACAAGTGAACATCTTGGTGGTTGACAGAGTGTCTGATGAAACGGCCAGGCCGTTTCCTTTTTATAGCAAGCTATCTGTTGATCTATTTTTAGCACAATCAGTTCTAAACTAGGGGAAAACCCCCTATCACCTCTAGCCAAAAGGGCTAATATCGGTCCCCGGGCTTATTGGGATCTGCCTATCAAGTCAATGGGGTGATGTGAACAACAACAAGTTCAGCAAGGTTCATACAGTTTATTATCCCCAATGTTACATCATACCCAGGCTGGAGGAGCCGCCTTGGGTATGTTTAGTATGTTCACAGCAAAACAAATTGAAATATCAAACACCATGTTTTATTATTTAACGCACCGTCACATTATGTACAAGTGTTTACTGAGCTCAAGTCAACGATCAGCATGTAGACATAGAGACTATGTGCGGCATCTTATGGCGGGTGACGCATTCAACCGATGGCGGTGGTCGGTCAGCTTGGTAAGGAAGAACGTGGCATTGGTGACCTTCTCTACGACCCATTGTATGTTGGGGCGTTGACGATGTGCCCATCTCGAGGGTTCCACGGTGTCCAGTATCTCCAGCATCGTCTCTAGTGACCCCCGGTTAATGATGGTGAGCGGTTGGTCAAACACATGGCTGTTATTACTGGCATAATAATACCGTAACTGGTCCGTCTTTTTGTGACGTAAGATGTACCCGAAAGCAACATTCAATTTGAAGGGCGTAGTTTGATCTTTGAAGATGGCTTCCACGTAGCTGCGTAGACGGGTGAGGTGGGTCAGTGGGAAATTGTAGATATCTGGAATGGGGCGATCACGGTGAAAAATGTGCCGCATCATGGGCCATTGGCGCCGATCGATGTCATTCACTGGATGGGCGTCCTGTAACAGATCGCTGGGAATATCCACTGCATCTTCCAGAAAATGTCCGATGTCGTCAGGCGTATGACTGGCAACAGCAATGCTAGGGACTGGCTGGATATCTGGGCTCTTCTGAACTGTGGGTATAGGCGGACTCTCCGTGATCGCATCACCAATGGCGTTCGTCTCCCCGGGCTTATCTTCACTGGGTCTCACCTTCTGCGGCTCCTCTTCAGTAGGAAGTTGTCGCCCAAACCGTAGAGATGGACCATGAATCAAACGCTGATGCCGTCTCAACTGACTGCGTCGTTTGAAGAGTTGACCACATTCATTACATTGTT